>NJDD01002851.1:210842-239233 GCA_002245505.1 Calephelis nemesis
CAGAATACTTATTCGTACCAACATATTCTACCACATTGTGGTTTGCAAATATCTAACTTAATTAAATATATTGTAATTTTTATTATTTATATATTTTTACATATAAATTCGTCAAAATATATTTACGACTAGGCTAGCACTTATTAATTTAAGCAAAAATCATAACGATCGAGTTTTATCCTATCTACCAAACACCACCACCGTTTCCAGGTTCTCAAGTCAAAGCATATGACACATAACTTTTTATGTGTGGTCCGATATCGGTATTTTTTTTTTGAAAGAGAGAAAAAAATACCTCAAAGTTCGTCCCGTTTTAATTTTAAATGAAAATCCAACACTAATGGTTCCCCCAAAAGGGGATGATTGATTTTTCATTTACAAATTTTTTCATGTTTGACGACCCATAACTTCTTACACAGTCGTCCAATTTCGTTTATTCTTTTTTAATTTGAGAGGGTATACTTTGAAAATAATCCTATAAAAATCTACCCTTAGGGTTGAAAAATTGATGATGAAGAACTTTTTACAGAGTTGTCCGATTTTGCTAATTCTTTTTTTATTGGCGAATACATTGGGGAGGGGTTTTATATTGAGGCAAGACCGGGGGTAGGGGGAAGGGTTAAAGTGAGAAGAGACACATTGGTTTTTAATATGGAATCGGGACAATTCACTTCCTGATTCGTATTACCACTCGACGGCATTTCAAGTAGTTTAGTTGCACCAATCATGGTACTGGCGATACATTCATATTTGTGATGGTACTACTGATTTTTTAATAATTGTCACTAGTACCATCAATGGTACAAATCAGTGGTACTACTGACACTGGTAAGGCCAAAGATGGCATTTCACATGTTATGTTATACGGTAATGCAGTATAGTTTTACGTATTTCTTTAACTAGTCTGTGGTCCTTTTTAGACAGCAGACCCGGAACTATGCTACGGCGATAAAGTATAAAGATGTTTAATTTTTGTAGTTTGAAAATTTTAAATTGTAAATTTAATTTAAATTTTAAATTGTAAATTTAATTTAAATTTTAAATTGTAAATTAAATTTAAATTTTAAATTGTAAATTTAATTTAAATTTTAAATTGTAAATTTAATATTGTAAAGATGACACTGATTAATTTTTAACCTAACAACTACTACCTAACTACTAGTTACTACAAAAAATAAACACTGGTTGAACACACGCCTACTAAACACTGTACATAATTGAATTTTCAAGCAATACCAGTTCGTCGTGTCATCCAAATGTGGTGTGTTATAGATTAATTAGATGTTGATTTAAGACAGTCTTTAGTTAAGCAGGCATCTACATTTTTTACCCGGTTAGGAGGATAATTTTTTTTTTCAGGGTTCAAATGAAATTTAAACATATTTTTTCACAAACAAATATGGCGAGTCAAATAAAGGGTGTTATTACGAAACTTAACAGCTTAATAGTTATACTGTTAAGATGTGAAATGTGTGAAGATAAAATCTCAGTAGAGCTGGCGCCAGCCACTGTAATAACTTGTATTCGCTTATCCCAGATTATCATAATGGAAAATTATGATTTGGCCATATCACGATAATATCTCATTGTTAGTGGATCTATCTTACTTTTTCTTTCGAGCAAGTTTAAAATTTAAAAGAATACAAAGAAAAACATTTATTAATGGTACGTTTGCTATCACATTGTGGGATTAAAGTACATTCAGCTAACCGTGAGTGTCCTAGTTGTACAACAGACTCTAACTTTGCAGCATAGTGACGTGTATCATTAAAATTCGGTAAAGTTAATTAGTATGTTACGTCATCATATCACGTTCTGCGTGGACGACGTCGTGTCATGCCGATGTGGACAAGCCCTTACTCTCTGTTTTGTTTATATATTTTATCTAGATAATTATAAATACGTATTACTTTATCCTATTAAATTAACAAGAATACTTCTTTGAAAATGTAAAACACTTTTACTTCAAAGTTCCTTGAAAGTGAAACTTTCAGAGACAGTTAACGAAATTCACCAAAAAACAAACTCGACATTCCAGTCAGGGACTGAAGTACAACAGTGCTTCTAAAGTTTCCCAGTCAAACAGCCTTAATTCATTTGTACCTTCTGAATCCAATTAATGCGCCGTGCGAATTAAAGGTTTGTTGGTTTACTTAATAAACTAAACACCATTAGTGAGTTTGCTCTACTAATAACATAATTTTGGTTTCCATTATGTGTTCCGTTACCATAACAATAGCTGTGTCCCCTGAAGATCTTATCGTAGCTGGAATAGACAAATGGGGATGTGGGTATGTTTAATTAAGAAAGGTTGTGCTTATTCAAATTTTCTTCAAATAATGGTTTATCGATATAAAAATATTTTTGTTTTTGGATAAAATCTTAATATGTACTAGATAGAGTCCTATTGTGGAAAATTTAGACTATTAAAGATGTTTGTCACTCTGCAATTTAGTACGTTTGATCGGCCATCTTGCCAAAGATCTTTGAGTTCTGCCTGACAATCGCTAGCAAGCGATCGGCTGTCGACCAGCACGTCTGCTGCTTATCTGTGCTATAAGACGCTGCTTCGTATCTCTCAAGAGTTCAGGGAAAGTACTTTGTAGGTTTTGATTCCCTGCAAATTTCGAAAAAAAAAAGAAATCTGCGGCACAAGCAACGGACACCTTTGGTTACTTTGGCTTAGAAGTTTAAGTTTTTCACAGCTTCATAGGACAGTGAACGTATTTGAAATAAATTTCAACTTGATACCTCAAGACATACCTGCGTATAAGGGTCTTGAGAATCAATTAACGGATGCTTAAAAATCATCAAAAACAACAACTAACGAATCAAAGTCACCGAAATCCTCAAAATCAAGTTGATTATCGTTATGTCATCCAAAAGCGAATAAATTATAGTGCCCCTAAAGCTTGATACATGTTTACACGAAGACTAAGGCAAGAGATGACGTCCTAAATATTTTTTGCGTATTTTAAGAAAATGAGTTTTCAGATCGTGTTTTTTTTACATAATCTGTGATGGTGTTCAAAACACGATTTATACTATTTTTTGCTGACAATTGATCTTTTCCGTTTCTCCTACTCAACAGGGGCAGGGGACTCAGAAAACCGAAGCTTTCTGAGTCCCCTGCGTGCTTGGTAACTTGTAACAGGCATCCATAGGTCTACAATTCTAAATCTATGGGTTGACATAACTTATCCACGGTATAGAATAAACCATAAAATCTATACATATAGTAAATCTGTAGAAGGGTCAATTCCGTACATTGAAAGTATTGAAAAAATAAATAGCAGAGGGTGTTACTGGATCGATACCAAACCCAAATATATGATTAATTTTTTTTCTGTCTGTCTGTATGTATGTTCAGGCATCACGTGAAAACTAAGTTCGATTTCGATGAAACTTGGTATAATTATATCTTATTATCCTGGACATAAAATGGGATACTTTTTATCCTGGAAAAATATGTAGAAAAAAAATCATGAATTTTCATTTTTATCACGCGTTAACCGACATCTGCGCGGACGGAGTCGCGGGCGGAAGCTAGTATTATAATAAAATTTTCTTTTTACGAGCTGTTTAGCAGGAAGGCAGATGGTCTATTCTGCAAAAGAGGCCGGACCAATATGGTGTCTAATTCTTCTCTTCTGGTAACTACTAAAGTATGTTTATGTATTAGTGTAGTTGAACAATTCACAAACATATATATCATTTGCGTACTTTAGGATTAGATTATTTTGTGCAATATGTCCAGGAATATTTATTGTTATTTATTTATTGAATTCGGGTGTGAATTAACTGACAATTATATGAAATTCAAAGTTTCGTTAAGTTTTCAAAAACTTTCTGTTGTTCCGGTTACCTGATTTTTTTTCTTTCGAAATGAAATAGCAAAATTTTAGTGGTATGAGCACTAAGGGAAATAGTAATTCCTTTTTATATATACACTAGCTGCTCCGGCAAACTTCGTTCCACCCGTTCAGTTTGTATGGGAATCATTAAAATATTGTTTTCCCATTTTCCCTGCAACTTTTCCAAGTTTTCTCTTCATAAGAACCTTCTCCTGATAATAACTAACACAATAAAAAAAGAATTAGCCAAATCGGTCCAGCCGTTCGAAAGTTATGCGCTTACCAACACATTTAGCGATTCATTTTTATATATAAGATATATATTATCTTATAGAAGTTGCTGACAGGGGTTTATGCACAATAGCGAACTGGCTAAAACTAAATTTATAACAAAAAAGAAACTTCATAATTTTTACTAAGCACAAAACTTCACGACCAAATCCTAATTTTAAACTAAAAATTCACTACAATTGTGATAGTAATTGTAATTGTAGTGAAATTGTGAGAATCAGTTGTACCAAATACCTGGAGGTTATAGTTGACCAGCGCCTATCTTGGCATGCACATTTAGAAGTTAGAACTGATGATGTCTCATATCCGAAAATTGACGTGATTTTTATAAAACGATAAGGTACGTAGCTGATAAAAACATATTAAAACTTGTATATATATATATCTTTGTCCTCAGTCTGTGTTTGTGTATTGCATTCCAGTCTGGGGAAGTGCCGCTAAAACGAGATTTTTGGTACAAAAAAGAGCAAAACGACACCTGCTTAAAGTGATGAGCTTTAAACCTTTTTGGTTTTCCACAACTAGTTTAAACACAATATGTGATGTACTAACTGTAAGATAACTATACATTCCTAATGTGGTACTAAAATTATACAAGTCGCTAAAATACGACCCCAAAAATATACCCAAATCTATATAATAATCTGTACAGCCCCCATTGTAAAAACTAAATCTATTTTTGCTAAACGACAATTCAAAAGTTTATCTGCTTATTGAAAGAAAGAAAGAAAATGATTGATTTGCGGAAATATGTGTGTAAATGAGATGTCACAAAAATATTTAAGTATATCAACATATTCTACCATATTTTGGTGTGCAAATATTTTAACATTTATAAAACATATGATTTAATAAGGTACATAATATGCTTTAACTTCTAAGCCAATCATTTATATTTATAATTAGATTAATTATTTATTATATTTATACTTAAAATACTTTTATTTTTAAATTGGCTGACCTTATATAAATTTAAGCGAAATGATTAATTATGTAATAACACCTCTATATGTAGATATCTTTAAAATACCTACATTCGGATTTCCGAAACTTAACGAATACAGCCGAAGCGCATAATTTAAATTTAACTAGTATTTTCATAAAGCACTTACTATATGACTACAATACATAGACGCAAGCTTGTTATGAAATGCAAAACCGGTTGGCTAATATTATATAAAGTTTGTGTGGAACAGTATACATAAGGGTTTCAGGAAAATATAGACAGTGTTTCATAACGTGGACATGAAATTTTGTAACATTATATTTTAAACATCATTTTCAAGTGCTATATTTGAATACTGCTGTAATTTATGCCTGGGAAAATATACGTCGACATTGAGAATTTAATGCACGATTGAACCGTAACCTTCCAATGTTTTTTAATTTAACAAGAAACTATTTTAACCGGCTTTGAGAAAAGGAGGATATTACATATTTGACTCTCATACTGTTTGTGTATTTAAATTAATTGATTTCTTCGTCATTTCTGAATCGGCTTTAAAAATATTTTTTTGATATTCTAAAAAATCGAAAAACGTACTAAATTTGTGTGTACCCAGATCACTGTTTATTGAAATCGAAATCGGTCCTTTGCAGTTTTAATGTTATGTTAGGTTATTAAGTATATTTTCTGTGGCAGGCATAAACTTCAGTAGTACGTTGTACTACTCATACTTTTACGTGATGGAATTAAGGTGTGCAAGTATACATTACATTTTATTTTACAATCCCTTTATCGTTTGAAGGGTTCATAAACAAGTCTAAGGTATGAGGCGTAAGTTCAAGGGTAGCTGACATAAGCACCTATTACTTACTCTTACATATGTCTGCCTCCGTAACAGTGTTTGGAACTTTCTTGTTTCAAGCAGTAGTTGAAGGTAGCCGCTAGGCTTGCACTTTACGCCTAACATCCCAGGCGCAGGACAACGATGCATCAATATTGTCATCTGTGAAACATCTGTGGTGTGTATAAGCCAAGTATCTTCTACAATTAGGATAACTACTTTCTCTATCCTCACTAAAGACGATATTAGTAGGCACAGACCTATGTCTACGTCCTACGAAGCTATATCCTACCAACAACTGTTACACACCATTCAACCACCATGTACATCTCAAAGCTGACAAAAAATCAATTAAAATAAATATTTAAAACTACAAATAGATGTTTCAGCTAACTTTTGTAATATCTACTTGATTCTCTAGATGACGAAAATTTAATACGAGTTGTATTTCAAAACATTTGACGCTTAGATTTGCAGACGCTCTGCACCTTTATACCTAATACAGTTTAGTGAACTCATACGTACATTTCGCATAAGAACAAAGAAACGAAACGACTAAAAGTCTCTAAGTACAAAAAAAGAAGTTGACTAACAATGGTTCACGAGAATGATGTAATAGCAGGCATGAAGGCCCAGCCCATTGTGCTCTGGTGTACGTATGACGTCACAACACTGTCTAGCATTTTTGCATGCAGATGCTCTATCCTAAATTCAAAGGCGTATTCTGGATTATTTTGTTACAATCAAAATATTTTGCATCGTAAATACGAAACTTTAAAAATATTTTTTCAAAATATTCTTCTTGTTGAATGTTGTATTTAAATATGGTAATATTATCTATACAGTTATCGTAATCTTTCTACAGAAGAGATTTTAATGTACCAAAGTTCGCTTAATATTTCACTCCGACAGTCAGAACTCCGAAAATGTTTTTCTTAATATTTTTATCCTACTAATTTTAATTTTCGGTAACCAAAGTGTTGTTAACTTCGTCGGTAGGTGCTACAAACTATATAAACGATTTTTTTGTAGCAAGATAGTCAAAGTGTAATGAGTATTATATCAAATTTCACAATATGTTTTAAGTGTATTTAAAATAATTAATTTTTCATAGTTATCTTTCAATTAGTTACTTACTTTTATGCGCTCGACGGCGACAAGTTCACTTTGTTCGGTTCTCTCACCTTTAAGTTAAATGTTATATATTTTTTAACATTTGGAAAAGTCCACACGAATAACCACCGCTCTCGAGGTAGAACAGCAGGTTATGAACCAACTAAAAACCAAACCAGCGAGATGAAGGCGCTTGTGTATTCAACATCTCGCCCCGCGGCAAGGCCCGGTCCTCAATGAGCCTCCTCCGGTCCTGAAAAAGATTATCTAACTTTTTTTAACGTGTGGAAAATCCTCCCGGATATCCACCATTTTCAGGGGAGAACGGCGGGTTATGTCGGACTCGAACCGACTAAAAACCACACGATAACCTTCCTGCCGCCCGGTAAGGAGCGAGATGGGGTCGCGTTGGCATTCACCATCTCGCCCCGCGGCTACGGCCCGATCCCCACCGGGCGTCCTTCCGCGCTGAAAGAGGAGCAACTCCGGCCATCGGAGTCGCCCCCCAGGCGTGCGTTGCCGTGCTGGCCAGAGGAAGTCCCCCGACTCCCCCCGGCAGCCCCGCATCAGAGGCGCTTTGAAGGCGAAGGAACCGCCTTCTTGCGCCCCCGGTCCGCCTGCGCCGGAGCGGGACTGAGTTGGGATCGTCCTCCCGGGCCTGCTCCGCGGTAGATGGTCTAACTTAACCTAACCAATTTTATTGCTATTCATATTACGTATAAAAAATATTTTTTAAGCGTTCAGCGGACGCTCCCTCTGCCCGTTCAGTCCATTCGCTCTCCTTCGCGGTATATATGGTCACTGTTCTACCTAACCTAATCAATTCTAGTGCTATTCCTATTTTTTAAAACAACCAAAACTGTATAAGTTACTTAAAATTAAAGTATAACCTAGTAGTAGGTACCTAATGTTGATTATTATGAACAAAAACAATTGTAAAAAAGACATGAATTTAGATAAGAGTATAAAGAGCAATTATATTGAGAAAATATAAGAAAACAAACAATATTATAATTAATAATATATATTGCTACTGACGTTTAGAATATTAATATTTCGGAACTGTTAACATTAGAAATAGAGGTTAGGATTTGTGACTGTTAGGATGAAAATTATAGGAAGAACATTTTCAGTGTTCCAATAATCGGATTTTAAATTTTAGGCGAACTTCAGCGTACCCGGACCCGACAGATTGGCATGCGCAAAAGACTTATAACTTTAGGAAAACTTAAAATCACCGTTTCGTACATACATCATTTATCCGTATGTACCTACGCATTAAAATATATCTGCATTTCCTTCGATACAACAGTTTTTATAAAATTAAGGCAAGGTTATACAAAATTTGTTTTTTTTTTTTTCAATTTAAATTAAAAGTTCTAAGTAGCTACTTAACATTCCACTTTTAAGAAAAACTTTTTTCACAATTTTTCAACGGCAATAACTTCTGGAACGAGAAAGACAATGGCGAACACTGAAGATATGACAGCATAAAATAAGTCAAGAAGTGATTCCGATTCGGACAAGTCAATGCACTCTACCACCTAGTTAAAAGTAAGTAACATAAAACAATATTTTTGATTAAAAAATAAATAACGTAACTTACAGAATAACACTGTAAGCGTCTCGTCGCTCGAGGGTCCGCTAATGTCACGTGAAATAAGACCAAAACATGGATATTAAGATGAGAGTCTTTGAAGGATTCGCAGCCAAAAAGAGGAGACGATGGCACTCAGCCGTGACTTGGTACGGATGCGAGGACGGTAATACCGTACTTGTGTGTAAGTACATTTAAAGCATAAAACATGCTTAAGGTGAATTACCTTTACAAAAAGGTTTTATTTTTGTTGAACTATTTTATTTTTATACCCAGTAAAGATAGAATAAACTACGTCAACGTTGTTTTAAACCACCCACAAAAACTTGAAATGAATGGAAAATATTTACTTGCTACCTACATATGTTAGAAGTTGTACCAAATTAACATTTCGGTACACCAACATGTTATTAAATAATAAAGTCAAAGTTTTATTTAAAAAAATATGTGTGGTTAATTTCTTTGATTTATGATAATATTTAGCAAAATAAATTCTGGAACTTTCATTTTTCTCACATTAACTGTATTAAGCTATCAATGTTGGTAATTCCACTGTTCACAAACTAAACTTATTTTAGATGCATGCTATCTTTCTCAAGTGAAACAAAAACAAAAGAGATGGAACGTTTTAGACACGTCAGATTAGTCCGAACATGTCAAATCGCGATGTTTTTAATCGACGTTTTCCGAGTGATAGTTTAAACGTCTGTAGAAATGACGTGTACGGTCTAATTTGACAGCGCTAAAAGTGTTTCATCTCTTTCTGTTTCTTACATTGAAAGAAGACAGCGATAACTTAAAATTAATTTACTGAGTGCGCAACAAAATTACCACCAATGTCAGGCGATACAAGTTTAAGATAATAAATAAATAAATATCCCTAGACAAGTTACACAAATTAAATCTAACTCCAAAGTAAGCAAATTACATGCTTGTGTTATGGGCGTTAGTCAACGATACTAATACACAGAAATACTTAAGTACATACCAGAACAAATTTAAATTTAATAAACATCCAAACCCGGAAATGCAAATCTAAATGTTCATCACACAAATGCCTGTTCCCGTCGGGAATCGAACCCGGACCTCGCGGTTGTTCGGTGTAGTGAGTCGTGTACGCTAGCCACTCGACCAATAAATCGGTCGTATTTAAATATGTTTAGTTTATTTTTACTCTAATGTCAAATGCTGGAAAATAATTATACACGGAACTCTATTTGCTCGATTTGCTTTAGACTTAGAGTTGCAAAGCATAAGTACCTATTATCAAAATAACAGTCACAACTAAATGCACCCTGAAAGTGAGAGATGAAGACCAGGAAATTCCCGATGGGTTTCCCGCGCCCGTTCTCATTGTTTCTTTAAACATATCCAATAAAAATGCAAATGGGACGTCTCCGATTGTCTGCAAATTGACTCGCAAACTAGTTTCTCTGAAAATAGTAAAAAATGATATGAAAAGTTTTCAAACGAATATACGAGTATAAGGACATATTTTGAAAAACTGTGAATGATTTTTTGGAATTAAATTTATGAAAAAGTTTTTTGTATTACGTAATATTAGTGCCGAATTATTAGGACAGTAGTGGTTCTTAAAGGTCCCGCGTTCTTAGAACCTGTGATAGGTTTATCTTACCCATACTGCCCTTTGGTCCAGGTATCAAATAAATGGATGTTTAAGCTTTTGGATAGTATAATTAAATTAAAATCAATAAGTGTATGGATGTACCGAACTTCAGTAAAAAAGTATTTTTAATTAGTAATCGATTTCTTGTTTTAAAATAAAAAATAGTAAACGACTAATTATTGAAAAATAAATTTAAAAAATGATTGGTACAAGTAGCTTTTTGGTATTGTAATTAAAAAGCAAAATCAATCTATTTTTTAATTTGTATTGTACACATCAAAAAAAAATAATAACCAAAGAAATGTACCTAGTGTTATTTTCCATCTGACTAAAACAAAGAAAAAACTTCAAGTAATTTATTTTACGTAGTTTTAAAATTAAAACAGCAGATGATTTTTCTTTTAATATGCATCTAAGCTTTTTCTCTTAATGCATTTGTCTAATTTGAGATTGCTAAAAGCAATCTGTTTTAAAGATAAGCTTTAATACATAAAGTCCACAAAACACAAATAGTTATAATATGTGTGATTATTGTATAAATAAATCGTATAGAATAGACTATCTGCTTCCATGTCTAGCAGCTCATAAGAGGCGAGCAAAGGTTAGTGATATACCGCCTTACCTAATCCTGCCGCCATTTTATTTTATGTTCCGGTCCGGAGTATAGAGCAGAACAGCGACGCACCTGTAACATCTGTGGTGTCCATGTTTTTTTTTTATGACATTGGAAGGCAAACAAGCAGACGGATTTCCTGATGTTAAGAAATTCACGTCGCCTAGAGACACCAAAGGTGGTAATGGTGCGGCCAACCAGAGGCCGGGATGTAAGGCCTCGAGCAAAAGTACGTTTACCGGCTACCTTACCCTCCGAACCGGAACACGTCATGACGTTATGGCGGCAGGAATAGGTAAGGCGGTGGTACCAATCCGGGCGAGTCTCTGCTAAACTCTACCACCTAGTCAGATGCCACGGTGTTAGTGACGGTGAGCCTTTGCTCGCCTTTTACGAGCTGCCTGGCAAGGAAGGCAGATGGTCTATTCTACAAAGGAGCCCGGACCAACACGGGGTGAGCCCGTACCAACACGGGGCAAATGGCCATGTGCCACGGTTATCTCTTAACATCAGGAGATCCGTTCTGTTATCACAAAATTAAAAATAAAAGAAAATAAAATAGTTAAAAACACATTATAAATAATTGATGCGCAGGAAAACTGCAAGAAACCGACTTCGATTTACATCTCCTTACTTACTTACTCTGGGATTCCACCTAATATATGGCATTCGTAACGGTGAGACCCGAGAACGAGCGGAATTGAAAGAAATTGTAGGTATTAATATTAAAAAGAACATGTTCCTCTTGTTCAATCATGTAAAAATAATGACAAATGAAATATTGAGAAACAGATATACGACGTGGATGTGGATAGTCGCAGGGACCGGAAGAGACCTAGGTTGACATCCCACGATCAAATGGCTTGAGTATCATCCGAGGGTGGTGTTAAGAGTTTCCAAAACTGTTATGTTTATAATAAAAGGGTAATAATGAACGTAGAGGAAGCAGGGTAGGTCTGTCAGGGCCGTGAGGATTGGCAATCGGTACTCTCTGCCTACTACGCATACGCATATCTTGGCGTAAAGATATGCGTGGAATACAGGTAATAACTCCCATACTCAGAGAAACATGTATCTCATTTAGATGTCTGTTATTCCTGCAAAGGCCTATCCACGTGGGGAATCGAACCCGACGGGAGCGTCGTTGGTCTGTGTAGTGGAGATTAAGAAGGCGGTCCAATAAAGATTGTAAGAATAAATTATTAATTTTCCTGGTGTTGCTGATGCCGTGGGCGTCGGTGATGACTTACCATCAGATGACTTACTTTCCTGTCTGCCTTCGCTTCTGATGTTCATTGGCATCTAACGCATTTCTTACAACTGTAACATTTTTAATATACCCGTCATATGTAAATTTAAAGTGGTTATATTATTTGAATTAACTTTTTGTTTTCATGGACTTGATACTTTTCCAATTTGCAATAAACTTATAATCGCAAAGAAAAAATATTCAAAATAACAACCAAACCTAACAGAAATTCCACGACAGCTTCCATGCGCCGATTCTCATTGTTTTTTAAAAAATATCCAATGAAAATGTAAAATGAATGTTAACGTCCACAAATTGACTTGGAAACTTTATTATTTTACTTGAAAATAACTTGAGATTTAGCTTTAAGTTTTGAGTAACTGATTTAGAGGGGACTCTAACGGTGGCACTCAGAGACGTCAATTAATATTTAATCTATAGTTAGATAAAAAATTGTCTAGAAAATGGTTAACGACTGTTTAAATGACTTTATGTAGCCCTACCAATAGTACCTAAAGTAGGTATGTATGTAGGTTTTCTCCGTGTTAGTCCGGGCTCTTTTGCAGAATAGACCATCTGCCTTCCTGCCAGGCAACTCGTATGAGGCGAGCATAGACTTTTCATCACAAACACCGTGACATTCTACTAGATGGCAGAGTTTCGCAGTGACTCTCTCGGATTAGTATCTTCGCCTTACAAATTCCTGCCATAACGTCATTGCTTGCTGTCGACGTGTTCCAGTTCAGAGGACAAAGTAACCGGAAAACGTACTTTTGCTCGAGGCCTAACATCCCGGCCTGCGGTTGGCAACAAACCACCACCACCTTTGGTGTCGCTAGACAACGTGAATTTCTTACCATCAGGAAATCCGTCTGCTTGTTTCCCTTT
This sequence comes from Calephelis nemesis, assembly GCA_002245505.1. Lineage (NCBI taxonomy): Eukaryota > Metazoa > Arthropoda > Insecta > Lepidoptera > Riodinidae > Calephelis > Calephelis nemesis. Next base: position 223,862 of record NJDD01002851.1, read on the forward strand.
CGATATCATGAAAACAAATAAAAATGTCAGAGTTTCGTAATAATAAATGCAAAAAACCATACCCACCATAGGAAATCAAAAATAATATTGAGTTTTCTACTTTAATTTTAACTGAAAAGCTTGAGCGAGAAACCCCTCTAAAGAGGTAAAATATGTGTCTCCCCCAGTCATTTCTAAAAGAAGAGAACGATAAAACTAACAAAAAGTATATATTAGGATGTATGTACAATAAATACCACGTGAACTTTCACCGAAAATAGGTTTGAAAGAGATCTAGTATTTTTTTTAATATGTAACATCCAACTCTTAAAATATCTGTTATACTTCAATGCAAAGAGATAGCGCTGTAATCCTTTAAATATAATGTATTTGATATTACGAATCATCGCAAACTGCTGAAATTTCGGAAGTTGCAACTACCGTATAGTTTGAATGAAAAGAACTTACAGAACTTTTAAATGAATATATCCCTGGACAAATCACACAAATTGAATCTAACCCCAAAGTAAGCAAACTATATGCTTGTGATATGGGTGTTAGTCAACGATACGAATACATAGAGATACTTAAATAGATACCAGAATAAATTTAATAAGCACCCAGAACCGGAAGTGCAGACATCTAAATTTTCATCACACAAATGCCAGCCCTCGCCGGGAATCGAACCTGAGCCTCGCGGTTGGTCGCTGTAGTTAGGCGATTACGCTAGCCACTCGACCAACGATTCGGTCTTTCTAACTTTTATATTATGATTGCTTCTTGCTCATTCGCTATTGCTGCTACAGAACCCTTCTTCGGCGAGGCCGACTCGCACTTGACTGCCTTTTATAATATTAGCTTAATGTCGGCTAATATGACTATTTTTTGCTGTTGTGGATAATCGAATTAAACATGTATGCAAGAATCTATCAGCTATTCTGAAAACTCTCCAGGATATTGAAACTTCTAACTCACATTTTTGGACGTATCAAAAAACTCTTATAGGTACTAAATGTGAACTCAAATGTGACATCACGCTCGAGGTTTTTTTATGCATCACACAGGAATATTGTTCGGAAGCTATTTAAAAAGTTGCATTTACAGGAATGGTTTCGTAACGAAAGTTGCTTTAAATTGCATGGACTATTAATTGGTCACATTATTTTTAAAACACATTTAGATCAGATTTAAAACACATTTAAATCAGATTCAGACATTTAAAACACATTTAAATCAGATTCAGAATCAATATAATCTTTAATCACTTGAACCATACAAGTGGGATTTGTGCGCGTCGACATTTTTTAAACCACCACCGGATCGGAATCGCGGCCTCACACTGAGAAGATCCGGCGAAAGAAACTCAGCGGGCTTGTCTTTTTTTCAATAATAATATTTACAATATAATCTAGATTCTAGATTAAAAATACAAATAACAATCTGATTTTAACTGAAATAAAAGGTACAACAAATTACATTACAAATTGCAGTGGGATATTGAAATCTCTATTCCCAAGGATGTTCATCTTCCAAATAATCTGAGACCGTATAATAGCCTTTTTGACATAATTTTGCTTTGATACATTTTTTAAACTTACTTATAGGTAGGCTCTAATACTAATGAGCAGCTTATTGTAGAAACGTATACATTAACCCAAAAAGGATTTAATAATTTTTTGAAGACGAGTTTTGTATGCGGTTAGATTATTTTTATTCCTCGTATTAATATCGTGAACATCGCATTTTTTTGTAAACATACATAGATTTTTTTAACGTACATTAAGTTCTCATAAATGTATTGGGAATTGAAGGTTAAAATATTTATTTCTTTGAATTCTTCTCGGAGGGAATCCCTTACTTTAAGATTATAAATAGCTCTAATAGCTTTTTCCTGTAATACACTAGAGTAAAACCACTGGATGTTGTCGCCGCATTTGATACTGAGATTTTCGTTTCGCCGGCCACTTCCGGTCGGCCGGATCTTTATTCTTAGGTAATTTGAAAATAGAGTCGCGCGACGGGTCATGTTACTTTTATTGCTTCTGAACAAAACCAGATAAATTAATGTTTTACCACATCAATTTTAAAACTTTCATACCGACAAATTAATGCAGTGTCCGTAAAATTATTAACAACTAGATAGGAACCCGGCTTAGCTCGGGTAAAATGTGACATAATATACATCTAGGTGCAAAATGTAGGTAGATATTTCTGTAGTCACCGGTTTTCAAGGAATGCTAAAGGTAAGGTAAGCAAGACATAGATTCGTATAGCTTCATTCATTGTGATTAATAAATATAGTAAATAAAAACTGCTAAAGTTTTTACACAAATAATTGTTATTTTATATCAACATTTAAAGTAAAGTAACAAATTAACAAAACAAATTGCAATGAGTACTTATCCGAGAATTTGGCAAAGGTTATAAAGGAATATTCTCTATTACACATCACAAAACGGAACGTTTATTAACTACCCAAGATGGCGACTGTGATTTGTCTGTCAACACATTAGAATTTAACATAGAATTTAACAAAATACTCGACAATCCGAATTTTGCGGATATATGTTGTCGACTCAAAATCACTTTTTTTTAATATTTTATTATACAGGTAAGGTTTCAATCGAGTCTACCGTACCCCTTGACGAAATTATTAATATAGATAAATAAATGATGATAAATATTTCTGGCCGAATTACACAAATTGATTTACCCCCAAAGCCAGTAAATTACATGAACGTGTTATGCTACAATACTAATACATAGAAATACGTTAATAGATGATACTCGTGTAAATTTAACAAACACCCAGTCCCGGAAATACCGATGTTTATATATACATCACATAAAAGCCTGCCCCTATCGAGAATCGTATCCTAGCCTAGCGGGTGGAGTGAGGCAAGTACGTTAACCCCGCGGCTAATGAGGTGGTTATCCCTTAAACATACCAAAATATCAAAAATGCATAACATTAACATTAGTTTTTACTTTTGCCGACACTCTGGGAATGCAACCCGTTGATTTTTTTGTTTCTTTGCATCCGAAATAATTTTCGTATACATAGTCAAAGTTTTTAGTTTCATGTTTTCCAGAGACGAACCATCCAAATAATTTAATAAAACTTTACTTCTTGCTAGAATTACCAAGGAATAACTTTCGCTCGTATTTCTAAAGGGTTTTTAAAATAAGCTCTTTATAAAGTTAATTTAAAATCTTTTTATACATTTCCTATTCTTTAAGACACTGCCGTACGGAGAAAACCAACAAGGAAGGTATTGTAAAATAGAATCAATAGATAGAATACGTGTTCGGATTCTATAAAATCCCTATTGCACCTGACATATTTTCTCACATTCATTTGTTAGCGACTGCATGTACTGAAATATAAGATTAAGTTTAGAATAAAATGTACATGATTTGAAACGAATTGTTATACTCAAAATAAATGTCTGATGTTTGGAGTTTTTTATATAAACATATTAAAAGCCTTACCTTTAGGGCATGGTTGTATGAAAAGAGTAATAAAAATGGAGAAAGCTAGGTGGGTTTGCAAGGATTATGATATTTGGCACAAGATATTCTCTGATTAACTCGTAAAGGCGTGAAAATATATATGTTTTTATGTGTGCCTTTTTCATACTCTGACAGATTCATGATATGTTTGAATTTAACATAATCCAAAAATTTTTGGGTCGGGGATCAAAAACACGTGCTCTTACGTGTACACACAGCCATATGTTATTTTAATTAACTAATTTAATATATTTTACTAATTTAATAATTTATATTAACTAATTTAAAACTATTCATTTCATTACATTATAAAAAGCTTCTGTTTTGAATCATGGTGCGTACAAAAAATTGAAAAACGCTCAGAAGAAGCTACGATATCAGTAAATAAGATTACAAATCTGGGTGACTCACGACATCGGAAAACCCATGTTTTAGCCAACTGATGACGACCATATATATTACCTTTGAACTTTTCTGTATCAAAAGTAGTAAAATTTTTACAACAGACAGGATTACCACAAAAGGCACAAAATGATTTGCTATCAATACCAGAGTGCATATTTTTTGTAGTTTTAGTTGTTTACGCAAATATAGTGACGCAGGGAATAGTGTGAATGGAGCTTTGGGTAAGCTATTCCAAAGCGAGGTTTTAAGTCAAAAAGCTAGACTCGCTTTGCATAATTCTGTGCTTATCCCAACGTTATTGTATGGAAGCGAGAGTTGGGTATGTCAGAAAGATCATGAAAGTAGGATAAATGCGGTCGAAATGAGAGCACTACGGAAAATCTGTAGTGTGACGCTCGCTGACCGCATTCGTAACAGTGAGATCCGAGAAAGAGTGGGATTGAAAGAAAGTGTTGGTGTTAAAATGCGAAAGGGCATGCTCCGCTGGTTCGGGCATGTGGAAAGAATGACAGATGAAAGATTGACAAAGCAGATATACAATGCGAATGTGGATGGATGTAGGTACCCGGGGAGACCAAGGCTGACATTTCACGATCAGATCAATCGGATCGGAAAGAGTCTCCGAAACCGGCGTGTTTGTATGAAAAGGGTAATGAATGTGAAGGAAGCAAGACAGGTTTGTCAGGATCGTGAGGTCTGGCACTCGATACTCTCTGCCTACCCCGTAAGGGACTTGGCGTGAAGATATGTATGTATGTATGTATGTATGTTACGCAAATAGATACTAATGTTTGGTGAATACATATAATATTATACTGAATGCAGTAAACGAAACCCGATCTAAATTAGTAAGTCAACATCAATCATAATGACAGACAAAATTTCGCGTTAATTATATTAGTGTAATTGAAATCCAATTCGAAGTTCGACTGAAGATGACCCGTACATTGAAATGTTTGTCTACATTTCGAATTCAAGTTGTTTGGTCCCTTATACTTAGTCTTGCTATATGTATCTATAATATCTAAACTACATTATTTATTATATTTAGTATTAAACAGCAAATTAACAAAAAGTGACACAACGCACAAAACAGTAAACAATACTTGATAGAACAAGGCGTACCTTTGTGGAAATCCATCCTTTTCAGCTTCTGGTAATTTTAATTCATTTGTAACGAACTGTCTTTCCTGTTTTGTCGATCCACATTACGTACATATTTTTGGTAGGATATTCTACGCTAGAAAAATCGCGGTTAAACTGTCAGTAATAATATAATGGTGTTAACAAATTAGTAATCCCTCTGTGTTGCTTGTATTGCGTTGCATTTATGCATGAAAATAATTTAAGTATGTCCATCATCGTGAATATATTATTATTAATTTCGATTTTCTACGTAGGAACCTATTGTCTATTTTCCTATACTTGATTCTCTACTTTGCGCAGGCTTCAGCTTTGTCTAATGTCTAGTTAGTCAATTTGCACTCATATTTTGTTCTTCGACATCCAACCAGCATTTCTTGGGACAAATTTATTTAGACTCTATTGGTAAGATCGGTTGGTGAATAGACTGAGATTTGAAATTATAGGCTGGTGATTTTTGTTGCCCAGTACTGTTGTACTACCTAAGATTACATTTCTACAATATCCTATTGAAAACTGTTTTAAATTTATTAAATGATTTTTCAGATGATTTTTCATATGGAAATATATGTATTTGAAGAATGTCAAATTTAACGTAAAATGATACCTGCACATAAATTAAGTCTAGTACTTCTAAAGTAAAATATTCACCCATCCTTAAATATGCAACATTTTGCCCTGAAATAGACTTGAAATGTTTTGAATAAAATGAAAATTTTCATCGTTACCAAAACAAGTCTGCCTGAATACTCTCGGGGTGGTAACAAAAAAACCTCAAACTTGCACATCAAAGCGAGGACAAGACAGTAAGATATTAAGAGTGTCACACAAATGAGATTTCTTTTTTGCTTACAACAGCGCAAATTTTCATCCCAAATATGCCGCGACTCGTGTGTGGGCCCTCGAAAATTCAACGACTTGCGAAATGTATACCTACCTGCGACGCCATATTCTGAATTCTTAATGCGAACCGAAAACGAATTCAGATTTGTATAGGCACATATATTTTATTAAAGTTTTTAGTTTTAGTTTGTTTAGTTTTACACTTGAATTATTGTAACTATTTTTTTTACAAAATGGTTCAATTGGTTTCGCTTTTAGAGAATATTTTTAACCCTTAGTTACTCGCACGAAGGAAATCACACAATTGCTCGCACGGGGTCGTGCAGTACCCCAGATTAATATTAGACATTTAAATGTTTCTACGTGGTTAAATAAAACAAATATTATTTATTATTAAATTACTATTCTTTAATTATATAATCATTAGGAACATGTCGAATTAGAACTAAAACAAAAAATAATAGAATAAAAATAATAAACTTCTAAACATAAGGCCAATTTTTGGTAATACTGAGATCAAAGTTAAAATTACAGTTAAACTTAACAACTATCACATTCGCTATCATCACAATTTTCGCAAGATACGATGGAGTGCTCAATGCATACAAATTTACCGCATTTGTTGCACTTAGTTGCCACTTTACGATCAACCTTCTTTGGACAACTTGCACACCGCCCACGTTTTGCAGTTGATAATGCAGTGTGATTCTCTATATCATGCACCTCCAAAATACGCTTTTTTATTGTTTTTGGAGTTGCACTGATGTTTATGCGCCGTCATTGGTAACTTTCAACCAGTTCTGTGGCAAGTTGTCGTAAAAAAAGTCGTCTCACTTGTTCAGCTGCGCTTATCTCGCTGACGCTGTCGTGATCGCTTTGGACGACCTCATTGACTTCACCTTCTGATTCTGAGCCTCCTATATACTGTTCCTCATCAGAAGGTTCTTCTAACCATTCCAAAATATTTCTTTCTTGTCTATCCATGACCAATAATAACTAAAATAAACAAAAAAACAATATAAAAATGCAAATAAGAAATTCATTTCTATATAAAAAAAATTAATTCATGTAAAAATATAATAAATACTGTAAAATAGAAGTTATATTTTCATAATAAAACAATAGTATAACAAATTTATAGAAGAATGAATGTAAAAATCAACAAAATATATAACTTACCTTGCTCAATAAAAATTACGTAATTACTCGCATGGGGTCACGGCTCAAGAGGGCAGAGACCCTACCTGTCACCGCAACGTCACAATGGGCCCTGATTTGACATCTAGAGGGTGTGGTAGGAAAATAGCGGGGGGGGCGTAAGGATTTGATATATGAGTATAGTTTTTTTTTTAGGTAATAAAGCGCGATGACCCCATGCGAGTAATTAAGGGTTAATAACAAACTAGTTTTTGTATAGGAGAGCTAAATGAATACGACAAAACAATTAAAACAACCAGTCATTACTATATCAGCTCAATTTCATGCTCCCAGCTTCATCATTTTATTTCTACAATGCAGGTACTTTAAAATTTCAATATAATAAATTATGCCTAGTATAGTTTAAAAGTATTTGTTTAAAAAGTAAAAATGATCTTCTATGAAGTACCAAATCTAGCCTCAGTTTGATTGTGGTTATACTTTGTGCCTCCTTATATAAAACAAAAGTTATAAAAATTAACACAATATATTAAGATCTTGCTTCGCGAAAATAAGATCGGAATAAGTTCTTTCGTCCAAACATTTTTGGAGTCTCAGTTCCACGGTACTGACTCCCCAGACGATGTCTGATGAATATTTTACTTCATTATAACAGTCTGTTCTGCGTTTCTTTTGCTATTTTAGGAGGGTAGTTCAGCAAGCGCATCTCTTTCATCAAACATTTTATTATCCACTATTTGATCAAATAAGCAGAAGGATTTTTAGGCTGCAAGAAATGCAAGCTAGCTTTTAAATGCTATGTCACGTATTTAAGGATATGGAAACACAAACAATTTTCCCCGTGTTGGTCCGGGATTCTTTGCAGAATAGACCATCTGCCTTCCTGCCAGGCAGCTCGTAAAAGGCGAGCATAGGCTTACCTTAACTAACACCGTGACATCCTACTAGGTGGTAGAGTTTCGCAGCGACTCACCCGGATTGGTACCACCGCCTTACCTATTCCTGCCGCCATAACGTCATGACGTGTTCCGGGTTGGAGGGTAAGGTAGCCGGTAAACTTACTTTTACTCAAGGCGTAACATCCCGGCCTCACGTTGGCAACGCACCATTATCTCCTTTGGTGTCTCTAGGCGGCGTGAATTTCTTACCATCAGGAAATCCGTCTGCTTGTTTGCCTTCCAGTATCATAAAAAAAATTAAAATTTTCATGATGGTGCTTTTAATAGACGACAAAAAATACTACATAAAGCATTAAATTGGTACAAAATCGTTATTATGACAAAGTAAGATAAACAGCTAATCTTTAACCATGTCAGGGTAAAAGTAGAAAGTAACGTCTGAACATATTTTTTTAAATATTATTGTGACATTCTTGACTTCTACTGAGCCTAAAGGTAAATTGAATTGTCTAGTCTTACTTAAGAAAAACAAAACTGCGGAAGCAACACCAATATATGAACTGAAAAACATGTTTCACTAAATTCTTACAGCTGTATCATTCTTCTAAATACGATGACGCAATCCACAAAGATAACATACGGTTTGTGAACAGAAAATTTTATAATTTTTTTTTCCTCCTTACTTTCATAATAATGTTTGATTTCCTTTGTTTCCTTTTCATGTTACGGTGTACTAACGGTCGCATTTGATGTTTTTGTCAATATTAATATTTGTGGCATTTGATTGAAATTCTATATCATGGTTAAGATTTGAGACTCCCATTATTTTTAGATTTCTTATTACATCAGAGCTTTCACATAAATTAATTTTAAAAATATACAACTTTTGGATTGTAATACATATATTTTTTATATACATATTGTACACTGTAAATATTTTTTTTACCTTAAATTCTGTCACATTACAATGACACCCAAATCTGATTTTTATAAGATTTTAGAAATATAGTTACTTTATTTAATGTAACATTTAAGAGTTATCATTTTGGTAAAAGATGATTAATGTAATTGAGTAGAGTCAGCGTCTCGGGCACCCTTTTCTCTTACATTTTGAGACTAAAAGCCTTGCTATTGAGTGCAAGTGTCAAGACAAAGCGATTTTTTTACATGATTCGTAGTAGAGAGTATAGCGTAAGATGTATTAGATAAATTGTAAAAGGGGACACTGTTTGGACAGCAAACTTCCCAAAAGTTATTCTAAAATAGTAGTAAGAAAGAAAAAAAATATTTCCGGAATATATTTGTAAATGAGATGTTACAAAAATACTTATGTATATCAACATATTCTACCATATTATGGTGTGCAAATATTTTAATATTTATAAAAAAAATACATATACCTACTTTTAATTTTAAGACAAGTATTTATAATTACGCCTAGTTTAATTATTTATTACCATTTTAAAACTATAATTAAATTTAACTCTGTCTACTGTAAACTACCACCGTTTCCAAATCTAGCCAGACTATTTTTGTGCAACTCAAGTACCATAAATGACATTACAATGGTGAAACGGTATCACATGTGATTTTTCTTTAGAACCATTTCTTATTTTTAGCCTTTTTCTGATCCTCACATTATTTTTTAAAAACAATGGTAGTACTTGATTATATTCATTTTATCTTATATATCTTAATCAATTTTTAATAAATATAATACCACCTTCAATCTCAATTTGTCATTGCTAATAAAACCACTGATTATAAAATACAGTGCACCAACTTGACCAACTAGGGATGCACAGCCAAGATAAGCCTGGTCGCAGGACAGCGACCTATAGCATCAATGGTGTCCATAAGTATCGGTTGTCTCTTACCATCAGGAGAGATGTAATCTTGTTCGGTTCCTTCTCATTCAAAAAAAATATAGGCGCTCAGTGGTGAGCGGGAAACAGATCCTCAAAAATATAGTTTCCATATACTCCAACAGGTCGATGCTATATTATATGTAATTTATTCAATTTGATCAAGAAAATACTATGTACCTACTATTAACCACCACAACGCCTGTGCTATTTTACCTTTTTAATTTATAAATCTTGTCAAACATGACGAAACACCTACCTTTTTATGTCTTTAATAAGGTCACTTTGGTTCTACTTCCATGTACCTCCTGTGACTTCTTGAACAATCTTTTCTCAAGAAACTTTGAAAAAGGCGAGGAGTTACATAAATTGTTGATACAGAATTAGTTAATAGTTTTGCAATATTTTGTTCCGACTTGATTTTGAAATGTACCTGAAACTGCATAAAAAGTATTTTTTTTACTTTGCAAAATTGTTACTAACTTTTGATTTTCGACTTTTAAAAATTCGGCATTTTTAAATACTTGCAAACTTGTTATTTTAATAATAAATATCTTGGTCATATATGAACTTTAGAACTCAATAGGTACCTACCTATTGAGTTCGATTCCGCCGTCAACCTTTTTTGGTGTTCCTGTATTTCAATTTTACGAGTATACTGTTGTACTAATTTCCAATTATTCCAAATCTATTTCAAGCTCGCCATGTTAAGTGATATTTAAAACGCTTCAGTCTGTAACTTACAACTCTGCCTTAAGGTAGTACGTTCGAAAGGTATAGAGGCGTACGTAAATTTCATTTACCGCTAGAAAGTGCCGAGCACCGGGCTCCAACGCAAACTCTACTTAATTACGCACATAAATTGAAGTGCTCTTCCTTATACGATAGACATACATTTTTACACTAATATTGTCGCCTTCAGTGTACAGGCAAAAATGAAATATTACCATATAAATTTTCCAGAACATAATTTAAAAGACTGCCTATCCTTAGACTGTAGTCGATTTCTTTATAAATTATGTACATACTTTTTGAAAAATATGTGTTTCCACAGACGTTGTGGGTGTCCATGGACAATGGTGACAATTTTATATCAAACAGCCCACCAGCTGTTGTTTTAGCATTTTGACTTTTTATGGAACAAGAGTACAAATAAACATACGGTTTATTCGGTGGTAAGAGCCTACCATGGCTTAGGTATAGACATTATTGGTGTGTCGCTGTCCTAAGGACTATAAATGTGCAAATCTTGTTAACATGACAATGTCATCATAGAGTCAGGAATAGGTAAGGCGATGATCCCTACCAGGACAAGTTGCCGCACGGCACTCTGTCACCAGTGGTCTTATAAGTAGTTATCCGTAGTGTCGGGCTTAAATGCATCTCTTTTAGCGAATCTTGGGTATGTTTTGTATGTTTTGCAATATGGCATGTCAATTTGAGGATAATCTGTAGATTATATTAGAATCTTTATGATATATAGTATTTTCGCGCCCAAATCCCCGAAGAGGTAGTCACAGGCACAACCAGGATAGCCACGACACCCACGACTAGCCGAAGACACTAAGTCCTACAATGTGATAGGTGGTAAGCCTATCGCTAATAAGGCACATATCCAATGCCGAGCAAATTTTTTATTAGAAAATTAGCAAAACAAAATTTTCTTTTTGTTGCCAGACCCGGGATTCGAACCCGGGACCTCATGCAGTCAAGTCCAACATCTGAACCGCTAGACCACAGAGGCAATGATATATATTAGAACCCAATGTTTTCTACAGCAACAGCTATTATGAGGAATGTTCTGAGGAGTTGTTTGGTTTAATTCCAGCCGCTGATTTCCACCTTCGGACATCGCGTCGGAGTTTAAAGTATCATGCCCATCATTTTGATGCGTGGCGATCAACAGTGCGATTCCGAAGACATGTTTTACCTCGCACAACACCTTTGTGGAATCAGTTACCGAGGGCGGTATTCCCAAACAATTATGACTTAGGGACCTTCAAGAAAAAAGCGTACTTATTCCTTATAGGTCGGCAACCCATTTGGTGTTGCGGATGCCCTAGGGCGGCGATGATCACTTTCCATCAGGTGACCCACTTGCTCGTTTGGCTCCTCTTGTATAAAAAAAGTGTATACTAGCTGTAAATAGTGTTAAGCAGTCGCATTAATGTAAACCACTTTTTAAGTCTCTCAAAATATTACTTTATTTGGGCAGATGTGTATTTTGTAACACATGTTGTTTAAAACAAATGCTCCTAAATTCATTATGGTCAAAAAGTCCTAAATTCATCATGTCCAAACAAAAAAATCCTAGTTTCTGAGGAGTTTGTTTTGACGATTTTTCTCATGACTAGCCAGGTTCGGAAACGGAGGTAATTAGTATTTTAGTAGACAGAGTTAAATTTTTTTACATTTTAAAATCATAGTTTTCTAATAAAAAAAATATTGCTCGGGATAGGAAATGTTTCAGATTGGCGATAGGCTTGCCATCTATCACATTGTGGGACTTAGTGTCTTCGGCTAGTCGTGGGTGCCCTGGTTGTGCCTCTGCCTACCCCTTCGAGGATATGGGCGTGAAGATGAATATTAAACGATTCTTAAAATAATTATTTTTTAGATAAATATTTAAATGTTATCGTTACAATGGTAGAATATATTGAAAAAAAATTTAACAACTTTTTAAAACAAAAACATTTTTTATTTAATTACATTAATTTTATGATTTATTATACACAATGAACGCTGAAACGACGGGCAACATGTATTTTAGAAAATTTGTCTGGTCGCAGGTATGATTGTGTATGTTCTTAACACTTAATACCTCTAAATCTTCCTGGATATTGTACGATGATTTAATACTTTAAAAGTTGGTTCACCCAACCAAACAGGTGAAACCTGGTCTGTTTAAAAATAAGATCGCACATTTTTGTTATTAAACTACACGTCTTTATGCAATAGGCAATTTATTTTTTAATTAAAATGACGTGGTTGATATGGTTCTTAGTGGTACTTTATGGAGATCTGTCTAGGCGTTCCAGGTCATGAACTCATTTATAAACATCGGAATAGATACAAGACGCACCATGGGTATTTATGGTACTTTTGAGACCTAACAGTTAAAACACTAACGAATGCTGGTACAACTGAGCAGGTCTAAAACAGGAGATAGGAGACGTAGCCCTGAAACACCTACTGGTAAACCCAACGAGTTTGGACTCATTCCATTCTCCTTAACTAGATCTGTTTATATTTTTGAATGAAGAGGACTTGATGACAAAGACCTAATCGTAATTCTAAAATTATAATATTATGTTTCGTAATATTTTTAGTATGTTTTATACATCAAAAAGAGAGGTGTTGCAAGTTATACACATGTAAGTGTTTGTGTCTGTCTGTGGTATCATTACTCTTGATGGAACGGTTTTGATACGGATTTTGGTAATTGTGTTGTTTTTACCCTTGGAGCAAAATAAGGGGTTTTATTAACCCCTGACGAAAAACCAGGGTTGTTATAAAGTTGACGTGTCTGCATATGCTTGTGAGTGTATGTGTGTGTGCATATCTGTCTGTGGCACCATAACTTTTGAATGAATGGACTGCTATCGATGCGATGATTTTTGTTTGAATGCTGATGTGATGCTGATGATTCTCGGCTACATTACATTTAGGTTTGGTCGGGGGTTCCTTGATTTTTATTTTTATTTTAAGATTATTAATAAATAAAACATCAGGCATCTACCCCACTGTTGCGAAAGTATAATTACGATTGACATACCAAATGTTCAATTAAAATCAAAAATAACAAGCCTCCCCGAAATAGAAGTCCAGAAAAATAGTACAAATTTATCACAAGCCGGCATAGAAAATTCGTTTATAAGAATCACATTTAAAAGTCTAAATGTTGGTATCCAAAATTATATCTATGCAGATTTCTGAAGAAGAATTCCTTACAAGAAGCAGAAAAAACTACATGTACTTTATGATAGTAATGCTCGGGATTTAGGACTTAAACAGAATCCTTTGATGTAGAATGTCTGAATGTGGTATGATCCTTCCCTTTACTTTAATATTACTTCAAAGCTAAAACACAGGCTTTAAAATTGTTTTAGATTTTATTTCTAATTGCGTTTTTTACTAACAATTTACTACATTAATAAACTTTATTTTAAAGGTAGTTTTAAGGCGAGTAGTAGAGTAAGAGAGTAATAAGGCGAGATGTTATCTGGTAGTAAAGAATTTGGGTCCTCTATAGACATCAAAGATGGGCACGGCGTTGTAACTTGAGGCTAGTATATTAAGCCTCTGGCGTAAGTGAATTAGTACTCTTTAAACTGGAACGCGTCAGTGACGAGCACATCCGTTATGATGGCAGGAATACCTTAGTAACAGTAATACCTAAAGTGGTGGTACTAACTCGGACAAATTAATGCAAAATTCTATCACTTAGTCATGACCACGGTGTTAGTGACGAGCAAACCGACGCTCGCCTTTTACTAGTTGCTTGGCATAAAAACTCCCCCGTGTTGGTCCGGGCTCTTTTGCAGAATAGACCTTCTGCCTTTCCTGCCAGGCAGCTCGTAAAAGGCGAGACCGTGACATCTGACTAGGTGGTAGAGTTTCGCAGCGACTTGCCCGGATTCCTGCCGCCATAACGTCATGATACCTATTCCTGCCGGCATAACGTCATGACGTGTTCCGGTTCGAAGGGTAAGGTAGCCGGTAAACTTACTTTTGCTCGAGGCCTAACATCCTGACCTCAGGTTGGCAATGCACTGTTACCATCTTTGGTGTCTCTAAACGGTGTGAATTTCTTGCCATCAGAAAATCCGTCTGCTTGTTTGCCTTCCTATAACATAAAAAAAAAACATTTGGCACATAATATTCAATAGAACCGTGACCGAGCGGTTATTTTATTGACATCCGATGTGATCAAGACGATTCTTAGCTCCATTTCATTGTTTTGTCGGGTGTTAATGAAAACTTGCATTTAGTGCTGTACTATTGCATGCTTGTTTCATCAGACCTTATTATATTATTATATTATATATATGTTTATATTGATATATAATTATGTATGGGCAGAAATCTTGTTTTGTTTGCTGTCTACTTTATTTATATTATTTATGTTTATGCATTGTATCTATAATTATTCTATTCTTAATTTATATAATATGCTATGTAGTTATATATTACTGGATTTTTTTTATATGTATATTAAAATTCAAATTTATTTGTATTATTCTGTTTTGGTTATTCGGTACCTACATACTTGATCTCTGTTAGCCCAAAGGTTGACTGGGAGAGAATGCATTTAGCGTTAAGTTCGCCTTTTGTACTCACAATTTTTATTTGTGTACAATAAAGTTTAAATAAATAAATAAATTTGTAATTTTGGCTTTACCGCATATATATATACCGCTATTAGTTACCGCAATGTTCTCTATTTTATACATAATATTAGCGGCTCCTTCACATAATATGTGTAGGTAGAATACGACTGCAAATTAGCAAAGGTCATCTAAGTTGATTAAAGAGTGATTTATAACTGCGAGTCGTGGTGTCGTGTG
>NJDD01002851.1:239818-250819 GCA_002245505.1 Calephelis nemesis
CAAGGGTCTCCACCCCGCCCCCGGCGTGAGTACCGACCAACCAATACACTCCACGGATGACCCACAAGTCGGACGCCCATATCACAACTGAATTAACAATTACGATCTAGAAGTATCTCTTTGTCATTCTATGACAAGCAGTAGTGACCTCCGCACTATTGTAAACACTGCGAGACGTACCCAGACCACCGATACTCATGACCATAGATGGAAATACACTCGCTCATGATCTTTTAATATATATGTTTAGCTTCGCGCAAGTCGATACCGGCTCGACTGAACCGGCTTTTTTCTTTAAAACATTTTTTATAGTTCAAGAAAGGTTTTTATGAAGGGAAAATTAAAAAAAATCAGGCCTAAAAAACAATAGATCGTTTGCGCACTTGTACACTGTTAGTCGTCTATATCAGATAAAGGTTTTGCCGGGGTTATTATATTTTTTTCTAATTTGAATACTATTGGAAAATAATTTACCTACGTTTGCAAAACAAAAAAGTCTAGAGAAATGTTCTCTTTTTAAAATTCATCAATCTACATTGTTTTTTTAAATATTTGCTGACAAACCAAACATGCTCTTTTATGATTATTAGTTTTAATTTTGTAATTATGGAAACCAATTTTTTTCAATAGTTTAGTTTACAGGCTGTTTTAAATTAACACTTTAATTTAAATATATTTTCAAGACTTTAAAATAACAAAAATCAGAAAAGAGCACTTGCTGCCTGTTGGTTAGACTATGTCTAGTGTGGCTATGTGACAACCTTGTCAATCGCCAGTAAAATAAACGAGTAATTTAGGACCAGATTTTTAGAATCCTGTAACGACTCATGATAATACCACTATTGACTTTGTACAACGTCAGTTATCCCCGTATCATATTTCGATATGAAAGTTAAATTAAAGTTGCCTGTAAACTTACACCAGAGGTTGTCGCTATCCACGATTGACATTTAAACATTTTTTGTATCTATAGATGACCTATACATTTAAAAAAAAGGATAATGACGAAGGTGTTATTTTGAAGCCCACAATTTCGAGATGGGAAAAGTATGTGCGGTTATTCATTAGTGTTCGGGAGGCCCGCGCTGGCTGCATAATTATGAGGTCTTTGTCCTGTAGTTTGACAAAGACGAGACATCCGGCACTCATCTCAAGTTTGGCAAGAGGCTTCGTCAGCAGACGTTACAACATGTACACACTACATACACTCGTGTAATATTACCCGGTGCTAAGCACAGGTTATGTGTTTCGCTCATATCTTTGTATTCATAAAATGTCGCTTACCATATCACAAACGCCAATTAATATAAATGCGTGAATTGAGGTTTGTCTCTAACATATTTTTATCTTTCATTCCAATTTTCATATGTGACTTCATTAAAATTCCTAATTAAAAATGACTTAACAGAAAGTTATCAAAGCGTAGCAAGTGTTGTTTTATTTATTTTTAACAATTCTTTCTACATTTCAAATGAGAAATTGTACATCATCTTATTATTGCACTAGCTGGCCCGGAGAACTTAGTTCATTTTTCACTTGATACTCTCTACTTAACTTGTAGTTGGACTTAGCGTGAATATATGTTTAAATATATATGTAAGAGGACTTGTACGTTGAAGTGTTGTGAAACACAATCCGGCTTTCAAATTATTTTGTCACCTTATAAGCTCGGTATACTGAGTGTGTATATTTGTGTTATATGTTTGTGTGTGTGTGTTATGTATGTAATATCTAAACTACAAAACTTATAACTTAATATAAGTTACTGCACAATCCGTAAAGAACCTGTACTGCAGAACAAAAGAAGTATCAATGTAATCGGACTAGAACTAATGGATTTTAACTTAGTTTACACATGGCTTTAATCCCTCTTTCACGGGAACCTCTTTTGTGAATGGGATCAAAAGTATGATATAACCTTCCTCGGAACATAAAGTAACTGACAGCCAAATATCGTTTCGATCAGTTAAAGTAGATTCGGCATAAATCACGTCAAATATTCAGGCAGATAGGTAGGCAGACTAACAACAGACTGACAAAAATTCTGAAAATGTGTTTTGCTGCCCCTTTTGAAGTCGCCTGCAGCTATTTTGTTATAATATCTTTAATGTACAAAATTCACTTTTTTTATACTTTCATTTTACTTGGATTTTTAATTACAAACTAAAATCAAACAAAAAATTCTTGATTTGATGTCATTTTTTTTAAGATTTTGGTCTTCTTGTTGTGTGTGTTTTTTTTTTCATGTATATATAATTGATCCCCAGTTTTAACCCCAGATTTATTCATCGCATCACGCCTGAACGAACAGACCAATTTTACTGATTATTTTTTTGTTGTGATGTGGAGAAGGTTCTCATGAAGAAAAAAACCGAGAAAATTGTAAGGCAAATGGGTAAAGCAATGGTTCAATCCATTTAAACTGTTAGTAGTTGTCAAAGTCAAGCGATACGTAGTTCGCCGGTACAGCAATAAAAAAATCAAACTTTGTCGTTCAATGTTGCCAATGTCAAAAACTTTCAAAACTTAAAATGTGACTTTGTTTCCTTAAGATGTGTTCTATCATTGTAAGAATCCTTTTAGGTACACCGTCATATTTTTAATAACTGCAGATATGAAGTTACGAGCAGTAATTTTTAAACATAGTTTCAAAGGAATTCACTAGATAGCCTTAATAATCGAAAAGTGTACGTGATTTCAAGGAAAAATTTCATTTTCTCATTAAGAAACATTCTTATTGTGAACGTGTAACCTTACCTACGTCCGCTGGAGAGTCATCTCCACTTTGTAGGGTTCTCGACCTTTCCCAATATAAAGGGAGGTCTGTTTTAACTTCATCTCGACGGTACTTTGCTTTTTTATTGATTACCACTTCCGAGTATCGGTGTCCCTAAACGGTTTCTTACACAATACTCATTAATGCTTCCTTTAAATAAAATAAGGCTGATGAAATAAAGAAAAATAAAAAATGTGATAACATTGTTTTCCTGTGAGCCTCTGTGGCCTAGTCGTTCGTTATTGTCGTTGACAACGTGAGCTCCGGGTTGAATTCGATCAGGGAAATCAAAATGTCTAATGTTTTTTTTTACTAAAAACATAATTGCCAGGGGTTGGCATTGAGTGACCAGTGGCAATAAATTTGCATTACATTGTAATATGGTTATTCCTACAAAAAAGTTTATAAGGTACACATGAAATAAATATATTCTTATTTCTATTCTTAATGTTTTACTATCCTTACTCATATTCTTAACCAGTCATTTAAGTACAAGGAAAACGCCAAGAAAACTAATTCTATTTGCGTTCCTGACTATCGTCTGGTCTCTATTCTTCCATTTTATTCCAAAGTTTTGGAACAGTTGGTACAGTAACAGATTTTCTTCTTATGTAGCTCCCATAAAATGCGAAATGCCTTCCGGTTTGGATTTTGCCCTGGCCGTAATACTACCACTGCTTTAATAGAAATCACAGATGAGACAAGTTTTGATATGAAAAAAAGATATGGAAAATAAATAAAATTAGTTGCGTGCTCGAGCGCAAGCTAGTGCTCTACCTTTATGAAGTATAGTCGATTTCTCACGATAATGCTTTGGTGAGTTTTTAATAGTGTATGTTGTTAATGCTAATAAAACAGTTTAGCGATTCTAGCACGTTACCTGTTCTTGCAAAACTATCACCACTCTAAGACTTAGTTCTATTCATTCTAGACACAGGCAGACAGCCCTAATACTTCTATACCTCCACACAATATACCAGTTGACCGCCTCATTGGTCGAGTGGCTAGCATACTCGCCTAACTGCATCGAAGAATCGCGAGGCTCGGGTTCGATTCCCGACGGGGGCAGGCATTTGTGTGATGAACATTTAGATGTCTGCATTTCCGGGTCTGGGTGTTTATTAAATGTATTCTGGTATCTATTTAAGTATTTCTATGTAATAGTATCGTTGACTAACACCCATAACACAAGCATATAATTTGCTTACTTTGGGGTTAGATTCAATTTGTGTGACTAGTCCAGGGATATTTATTTATTTAATATACAGTGTGCATTGTGTGGAGTTGGGTATATCTTGCGGTCTTGGGCTTCTTGTAAATCCAATCCATTTATTACGTACGGTCGTTCCTGTTTTGTTGCACATATGTAATTTTTTTTGGTGATATTGCGAATTAAATAGTTTAATATGGATTCAATTCTGTCTTACTGATTTCAATAATCCTTCGCTATGTATACGAATGTATGTTTTTATGCTGAAATATTGTGTTGGCTAGGCAAAATTTATTTCCACATGTAAATCCACAATACGCTCACCAGCACCATTTACGCTCTTATCCCCATAGAATCCAAGTACAAATTCAAATTCAAATTATTTTATTTTGTAGGTAAGGCATCTTACTCATAAACAGCCTTGTAGCCCGGCCGTCGCATAGTCTTTCATTCAAGTCACCACATATCACTTTTCCTCACAGAATCCCAACTTTTTCCTGTCATATTGTGTCGATGACTAGTTTACCGGAACCTAAACTGCCAAAACAAAAACACGCATAACTTTCAGCTTAGTACGAACCCAGAGCAGTCTCGTGCTAACCAGACCATAAAATTTCAGACATGAGGCTAGGCTAGACGATAAGATGATACCGACTCCAGCGCTGGCGTGATCGCTCTCCGGACTAAACCACAGGGCCAACTCACTACCCTTATGTCTCGTAGTCTCCTTCACATACAGTAATATCAAGCATCTCTTAACCAACTTACATCGATCAATTCATTCATCTTCGTTTGCCTATTTGGCACTCCTCACTTCTCGATTTGCCTACTCGGGGCTATGGCAGCCACATCGCTGCGTCTGACTCTTTTCGTACCCGCGACGGGGAGGAAACGGTCGTCACCTCCAGGACACACTTATTACGGGCCACATTTAAATTGCCATGGACTGGCAGGGATCGCGACGAGCACGTTCCCAGCCAATCTTCTTCTTATCTATATATATATATATAAATCAATTGCTGTTCGTTAGTCTCGCTAAAACTCGAGAACGGCTGAACCGATTTCGCTAATTTTGGTTTTGAACTATTTGTTCAAGTCCAGGGAATGTTTAAAAGATAAGAAAAAGAAAAAAAACTTGCGATAAAACTAAAAAAACAACATTTTAATTTTCCCATACAAACTAAACGGGTGGAACGAAGTTCGCCGGGACAGCTAGTAATATATAAAAATCAATTTTTGTTCGTTAGACTCGCTAAAACTCGAGTAAAGCTAGTTCGATTTGCCTAATTTTGATGACGATTTATTTGTGGAACTCCAGGAAAGGTTTAAAAGATAAGAAACACTGCAAGGAAACTAGAAAAAACACATTTCAAGTTTTCCCATATAAACAGAATGGGTGAAACGCAGTTCCACAGCAAATTAATGAATAAAGCAACCCAAATTAAAATAAAACCTACAATAATTTAAAGGCCTGTCTTTTTGCTAAGCAGTTTCTAAATATATTTTAGTTTTGAAGGAATATTTAAGTAGGAGGAAAGCTCATACAGAATTCACACATTCTACATCAAAGGATTCTGTTTAATTCCTAAATCCCGAGCATTACTAACGTGAAATATGTGTAGTTTTTCTTCTCTTTGTAAAATTATTTTCACATAGAGATAAAGTATGGAACTTCACGTTTTTCGTAGTGATTTATTGTATACCCAGTGTATTAAAAATATAACTACATACACTTTGAAATAAATATGTCTTAAATAAATAAACCTCACTGGACTAATTACCACAATAAGGAAAAAGAGGATCCAAATTCATTTCTCACAACACAAAAAAGGTGAATAAAAATTACACCAAACGTAAACGTAAAAACATGCTTACTAAAACTTGTTAGACAATTTTAAATAGATTTCATTCTTTTATAAGATACAGAGTTTTATACAAAATAATTTTATCATAAGTGAAAATATTAGTTTAAAAGGTTTTTGTAAATACAAATATTCTTACAACTTGTCTGTTAGGATAGATCTAAGAGGCCCAGAGGGTAAGGTTGCGGTAGGTGACGTCTCCAAATATTACCATTTAAACAAGTTTTATGTAAATCGCCGGAAGCCTCAGGGAACTTATTTTCGAGCCAAATTTTAAGTCGTATTTTTCTTTCCAACTTTAAGGAGAGCCCGTCAAGAGATTTAGACTGATAAATAAGATTAGCCTCTATTATTATCTCATTCTGAATTCATAAACAGATTCTATTGCTTCAAATAAACATTGAGTCTGTAGCTTTGTAAAATCTTTGAGAAAATAGCTTAAATTATATAAATAGAGGTAACTCCCTGCGACCATTATTAACATTAGGTGTACACATGCAATGATGTAAGATACCAACTACTACCGCTAGACTAGGTTAATAATTGCAAATATAAATTCTTTTATTTGGAACCAGAACTAGTACATAAATTAGGTATATGAGTGTCGATGACACACACAGAAGTATAAAACTGTGTTGCGTCTATCAACGCCCTCCTCCAGAAAACAGTCTCAATGATGATTTTAAACTAAAGCACCCGTCATGAGAAGCTATAAATTATGTAAACAAACGTTCGGGAGTTAACAACATTTGGTTCAAAGATAAAAGTATTTTTTTAATATTTAATTAATTAATAATTTAAATAAGTATAATAAATTACGTATGTTTTGACATTTTTTTCGTGGCAAATTGATTTCCTTACATGTACTGGGTACTGGCTTCATTATACGTTAATACACAATAACAAACAATGGATAAAAAAATTAAAATTAAGGCAACAATTAACAAAACTAACAACAATAACAAAGTGATAACGAAAAGATAAAAAAATTAACAATAACAACCAAATCCGCGATTTTAACAAAGCAATGAAAAATTCAAAACTCGAATGACGCGTTTATTTCCAAAAGACGAACCGATGGTTTGCATTCCCGGCGACCGGCGCTTTCCCGTACCAAGACACTCAAACGTCAGTTGTTAGATATGATCCGACTAAATTAAATAGGTTGTTACTTTCATATAACCCGTCTATTTTTTTACTTCGATTGAATATGGTCAGTTTATTGTTGTCTCGAAGTAAAAGAAAATACTTGGTAAAATATGTTTGTTCACATAATTTATAGCTTCTCATGACGGGTGCTTTAGCTACTTACTAACCCAAAAATGTTAATTACAAATATTGTATTACTAACAAAATACGGCTTGTATACCGAATACAAGCCATGTTTATAATCAAACGAATTATACAAATTGAATTCAACCCCAAAGTAATCAAATTTCACGCTTGTGTTATGGTTTCAGTGTTAACACTCAGACCTGGAAATACAGACACCTAAATTATCATCACACACCTCGTGATGGCGGACCCGGTGGACTGATGACCTGGTCAAAGTCGCGAGGTGCCGCTGGATACAAGCAGCTGGTGACCGTGACTTGTGGCGCTCTTTGAGTGGCCTATGTCCAGCAGTGGACGTCCTCCAGCTGATGATGAAAAAGAGAAGTAACGTTTAAGAGAAAATGAGATATAATATTAACAAAATTCTATTTATATTTAAAAAAATTGTAACACAAAGTGACATATTGGAATAGAAAACAAGCAGATGGACTTTTTAATGATAAAAAACACACTCAACATCCAATATGTTAATGGTTCATTGCCAATATGAGAGAAGCCTCTATTGTAAGACGGCTATCTTTATCTTTTTATTTTTTTTTTATGATATAGGAAGGCAAACAAGCAGACGGATTTCCTGATGGTAAGAAATTCACGCCGCCTAGAGACACCAAAGGTGGTAATGGTACGTTGCCAACCAGAGGCCGGGATGTTAGGCCTCGAGCAAAAGTAAGTTTACCGGCTACCTTACCCTCCGAACCGGAACACGTCATGACGTTATGGCGGCAGGAATAGGTAAGGCGGTGGTACCAATCCGGACGAGTCGCTGCGAAACTCTACCACCTAGTAAATGACTTATATGTTGCTAACAGCGAGGGTTTTGCAACTTCACCGAGCTATATCTTTTTCTTCGAACTGAAACCCAATATTAAAGGATAGCGCTTACAGTTGACGGGGCGGGACGTATCGCATTGCAAAACACAGTTAAGCGGGCCGGGCCGCAACGCATCGGCGGATTTCTGTTACTTAGCGCCACAGAGTCGATCAAGTAGTAGCTGTCATACGAAACTATAGCGTTAAAAAGTCATTAGTGCTCTATTCACAAGATTTGTAATATTTGGTGACTGTAGGCCGCAGCGGGGAATGCGTGCAACATGCCTCCGACGTGGAAAAATTCGCGCCGATGCGCCCCGATACAGTGGGCGTTGCTCCATACAAATTTAATGCAAGCTAGGGCTGCCCGATCTTTTGCTTTGAATCGATTTTTGAATCGTAATGGATCGTAACCCAGTAAATCGATTTACGATTTAAATCGTATGGCATTGAATCGGTCTCATTCAATCTTGGAAGATCGTATCGTATTTTATAAAAATAATTAATACAGTGGAATTGCGTAGAAATATAGATTTATTTATGCCAATGTGTGGAATCTGTAGATATTAAATTTTAAGGCGCAAAACCTGAAATACCCCAACTTATGTCTATTACAATAGTGTGTTTGGGTATCTGAGGTTTTTCGCGTTTAAGTTTAATATCTACAGATTTATATTTCACACCCTCGGTACCGTTAGTTAATTTGAAACTATTTCAACAAGTAGGAATCGTCGTAATCTTACTTTGTTGATAATCGTACCTAAAATATTTGTCTTGTGTTGACAAATACCATACTTAAATATTGTTTAATTTGCATAATTTTAGTTTTCTAATGATACGATTTTTTCATACGATCTCCAGGCATACAGATATCAACGGTATGCGATCTCAGCAAAGATTGCGTACCGTTGAATCGATTCAAAAAATCGGCAGATCGTATTACCGTGAATCGATCTTCTAAAAAAACGATTCAGATCGGGTATCCCTAATGCAAGCGATCTAGTCGGATTATTGTGCTGCGATGCGCCCCACCCGGTTCGTATAAATGAGCGCTATCCTTAATTAACACTGACAGTATGGTTATAAAACGACAAGGCAAAATCACAATTATTAAACTATCCCACAAGCTCAAGGGTAATAAGGTCGTTATAATCTTCAAAGAATATTACAAAATGTACATAATATATTATGTATGCATGCGTGTAAAAGGTTTTACTTCAAACGTACATGCACGTACTGCTTTTTTATATGTTATGAGTCTATTATAACGCTATATCTTCAGGCTTGATTATTTAATTGAAAACTTCGAATAAAGCTTGTTACTAATGGCTACTTGCACGTTCCTGGGTTAAATGTAATAACGGTTTAAACTGTCAAAAATAGCTTGATTTAACCCTATGTTAGAAGCTAACTCAGAGTTGAATAGTTAAACCCGGAACGTGCAATTGGCCCTAAGAGAACTACATTTTCAAAACAAAAGCGTTATAGATTTTAGTACCTAAATTATCGAATTTAAACTATATCAACATAACATAAGGTCATTGAGGGCACGTTAATCAAAAAACATTTCTAAACTGTTTCTTTTGTCAAAAGCTTTGGTACTAGAGGTTAACATCAAACAGTTTGCAAAATAAGAAAAAGTCCAATATGTCTAAAACTATCTGCTCTTATTAGCTTGCCGATGCAATCAAGGAAGGAGTTTCAGACATTTTCCATTTACTGAGCTCGCTTAAGTATCGCTTCTTACCTAACATTTAATGTTATTGTTTCTAGAATTTAACTCTAAAATTAGTAGACTTAATGTTTTATTAGGTTTTCTATATTCCAATCTGCTTGTGCCTTTTCGTAAGTAATTTTTCCACGAACACTGTAATTTTTTCCAGCCCATTTACTATTCCCGTCGTTAGTTTAGACTTGTGATCATTTATTTTTACTACAGAAAGGCAAACACACGAGTCAAGTATTGCAAAGAAGTAGGTACATGCCCAATATAGGGAGCAAATATGCTTACCAAAATTGCTAATAAAATTTCAGCCTTTCATGTGTTCCAAATGCTGGAATTATAAACTCTCCAGGCATTTGCAAGAATCTCTGAATGTTCTAAGTTCATGTTTTAAAATAAGGAAACCAAGCATAAAACATATAATGTAGCGTTACTAAAGAATATTTGTTTTAGTAAAATATGCTTATCGCCCCTCTGGTCTAGCGGTTCAGTTGCTGGACTTGACTGGACGAGGACCCGGGTTCGAATCCCGGGTATTGGATATTTCAAATTTTCTAAAAAAAATACGTTCCTCAGGATTTGATATGTGCCCGGTTGGCGATAGACTTGCCACCTATCATTGTGGGACTTAGTGTCTTCAGCTAGTCGTGGGTATCTTGGTTGTGCCTCTGCCTACTTCTTCGGGAATATAGGCGTGAATACACTTTTTTTAAGTAAAATGTGCTCTTATCTCGTCACAGTAATAAAAATAACAAAAGCTACAAAACGCTGCTATGCAGTAAATTAAAAATGTGTAAAACCTAATGGTCCGTTTTCAGATAAATTTACATAACACTTGTACTCCAACGTGAGGGCCTAGCCGGCCCCACTTGCGTTAAAAATAAACCTTTCAATATTAAAACCCAATAACATTATATAATTTGCAATTTCTCACCAAAAAAATATACGTGTTACATTATACAAATCAGGAAAAGCGGTGCGTAATGAATGAATTGGACTTACCAAAAATCGGAGACCCCAAATATATACAGCTGCACTTAAGTATGTTAACACAGACTACTAAAAAATAAAAAAAATATATATTTTCAATTTTCTAACAAAAAATGACGTTGCCAAGGATTGTAGGTATTTATGTCCGGATGGCGATAAACTTGCCTGTTATCACATTGTAGGACTAATGTCACGTTGTGGGTACTTAGAAAGAACATTCCATAAGTACAACCAACGTTCCTAGAAAAACAGAAAAACAACGCATCGTACGATGTCCCCTCTAACCCCTCGCCTC
>NJDD01002851.1:251142-264265 GCA_002245505.1 Calephelis nemesis
GTTTCCCAGAACCTACGACCAATAATTTGTTACAATATAAATTGATATTTTTATATTCTCTTTTATTTACCCTCCTATTCTTGTGTGGACCTCTTCTAGGTCACACTAAGTGTCTTCGGCTAGTCGTGCATGTACTGGTTGTGCTTCTGTCCACCCCTTCGGGGATATGGGCGTAAAGATACTTAAGTTAACGTAGCATTTCCACAAATTTAGGAATCTAGGTGGTAGAGTTTCACACTCACCCTGATTGGTACCACCGCCTTACCTATCCCTGCCGCCATATCATCTTGACGTGTTCCAGTTTTGAGGGTAAGGTAGCCGGTAAACTTACTTTTGCTCGAGGTCTAACATCCCGGCATCAGGTTGGCAACGCACCATTACTACCTTTCGTGTCCTGTCGTGTACCTTTCGTGTAGGCGGCATGAATTTCTTACCATCAGGAAATCCGTCTCCTTGTTTGCCTTCCAGTATCATAAAAAAAAAATTACACCTTCTTCGTTGATTTGATTTTCCATTTGATTTCTTTGCAACAGTTTGTCTTTACAATATAGTAAGGTAAATAAATAGGTCTTTGCCGTGGCTAGAGTAACACACTGACTATGACTAGATACCACAATATGTGTATTGCGCTGCTAACGTTAGAATTATTTTTTTTACTTTCATTAGAAATATTTTGACTAATTTACTCTTCAAACAGGAAAATAATAAAAACCGTGAATGGATATCAGCTGGAATTGAAGAAGAATAAACGTACAAACATACACACTTTCATATTTATAGCAAATTTTCTTTTAAGTAATATAATTTTTTCTTATAAAATGGGTCATGTAAGACCCGTATATTGATCCTATGTAAAAAAACTCTCCATAGTTTTTGTAGGTTAACAAGCCTCATCATCATTAACTGTAGCTCACAACAATCTATTACTGACTGAAGGCTATCCTTAGATGCCTCATTTATTTTAAAATACATTGCATTTTGTTAAAATTTATGTTAAACAATTGTTTCACAGCATCGGTAGGGTATTCTGCTTAATGTTGTATTGTAATTGTACGTTAGAAATTATAAACCTTTTAGTCAAATTACAAATATAAATCTATCACCAATATTATTATACATATAACAAACCCATATAAAAGATAATTGGTACAATAAAGATATTTAAAAAATAATCCTAGGTACCAAAACTTGGCAATAAATAAAAATAAATAAATAAATAAGTATCCCTGGACTAGTCACACAAATTGAATCTAACCACAAAGTAAGCAAATTATATGCTTGTGTTATGGGTGTTAGTCAACGATACTATTACATACAAATACTTAAATAGATACCAGAATACATTTAATAAACAGCCAGACCCGGAAATGCAGACATCTAAATGTTCATCACACAAATGCCCACGCCCGTCGGGAATCGAACCCGAGCATCGCGATTCGTCGACGCAGTTAGGCGAGTACGTCAGCCACTCGACCAACGAGGCGGTCAAATAGAACACAATTTTACAATTTTTATGCGTCTATTTCCTGAACCGATTGTGACGAAATTTGTCTAGCATATACTCAATATAGACCGCAAGCCAGCGACAGGTTTTCCGTACCAATGTCCTCTCAAGCGATAACTCGTGAAATACTCCAGAGAGTTGTAGGTATAATGAAGCATGGTGAAAGTCTGCTGCCGCTTAGTGGGTGTGTAGGGCAGTGGCAGCCTCTCAAACCCGAAAAAAAAAGTTTTCAGTAATTTCCTTCCAACTGACTCTTTTAAATTAAAACGAAAATAAAAAGTTATCTGATCGTACCGTAGCTCTTGAAAATCCCGTAATTAACATACAAACAAATGATATATTTACAAATCTTGGTCCTACTGGAAAAAATGATAAGAAAGTATATTTGTTTGGGGAATATGCGTGTTGAATTTGTTACAAAATTATTTAAGCTTTCCATCATATTGTGGTAGAATGTGGTGTGCAAATATTTTAATATTTATAAAAGTAATCATTTTATTATTTAAATATATACACAATGTTTTAATGTTCATACAAACAGTAGTTTTATATTTATCACAATTTGAATTATAAATTACAAACAATTTTATAATGTAAATAAATTTAACCCTATCTACCGAAAACTATCACCGTTTCCAAACCTAGCTAGTCAGGAGAAAAAACGGGGAAATTCGAAATATCAGAACTTACGCTTGCTTCCAAAGTATCATGGCTGTTACAGTTTAATTTATCTCACAATTGTAGCCATCGTAATACTAATATTATAACTTCCTCTAAACAAAAACAAAGTTCCTAGCAAAACAGTCTAGACTTACTAATCCCAACCTAACGACAATCCCATGCAGAGGAAACTTAAATGCAGAAAGTTTTTTCGATTAAACATGTACATGTACATGTACATTTATGTAGTTTGCAGCCGAATTGAAAACTATTTCCATACAAATGTACAAGAAATTAGGCCGACCAGATACTGCTCTCAAGTTAATCAAAACTTCTTTGAGTAATGATCTATTGGTAGTAATTTTTTTGCGCACTCACGAAACTAATTTCACGTTATCGCTATCTCCTTTCAACGAAAGTAATAGAAAGTGACAAAACACTTTTAGTGCTGTCAGATAGTTTGTGCACGACATTTCTACAGACACTTAGTCTATCACTCGGAAACCGTTAATTATAAATATTGAAACTTGACATGTCTGGACTAATCTGACATTTATTATATTCTGAAATATTCCATCTCTTTTGTTAAACTCGACTTGTATGTTTGTGGCTGAATCCGGTGGCGTTGGTGTAGTGTAATATAGCACGTCTAAGATCACTTAGGCTGTTAAATAATCTTGCTTACACACATAGTACATACTTACCTATATTTATAAATATACATATGTATTAAATAATATGACTTACGATACCTTTTTTCAAGACATACCACTAATATGCTAGTCCACAAAAGCGTAACAAACTTGCTTTTTGCATTTAAAACTACTACTACTACTAGGTGGTAGAGTTTCGCAGCGACTCACCCGGATTGGTACCACCGCCTTACCAATTCCTGCCGCCATAACATCATGACGTGTTCCGGTTCGGAGGGTAAGGTAGCCGGTAAACTTACTTTTGCTCGAGGCCTAACATCCCGGCTTGTGGTTGGCAACGCACCATTACCACCTTTGGTGTCTCTAGGCGGCGTGAATTTCTTACCATCAGGAAATCCGTCTGCTTGTTTGCCTTCCTATATCATAAAAAAAAATACACATATGTATTAAATAATATGACTTACGATACCTTTTTAATGACATACCACTTTTATGCTAGTCCACAAAAGCGTAACAAACTTGCTTTTGCATTTAAATATTTTTATGTGTGAGAAGCCCTTATTGTATACTTTAAATACCATTAAAAACTTGCAAATTTCTGTCCATAAATCGTACGAAAAGGGATACAGTCCCAAACCCTTCGACATTACGTAAACTCGTGACTGCCGTAAAAACTTCACCCGTAAAATAGTAAACTAGAACGAATTGCGAAAAGTTGAAGTAATATGCTATAAACTGAAATAGGATACATAAATAGTATTTGTTTAGATGTCTTATAAACTGCTGACGTATGTATATTAATATAAATCACGTTGTTTTTTTTATGACATTTGAAGACATACAAGCAGACGGATTTCCTGATGTTAAGGAATTCCCGCCGCCTAGAGACACCAAAGATGGTAATGGTGCGTTGCCAACTAGAGGCCGGGATGTTAGGCCTCGAGCAAAAGTAAGCTTACCGGCTACCTTACCCTCCAAACCGGAACACGTTATGACGTTATGGCGGCAGGAATAGGTAAGGCGGTGGCACCAATCCGGGCGAGTTCCTGCAAAACTCTACCACCTAGTCAGATGTCACGGTGTTAGTGACAGTAAGCCTTTGATCGCCTTTTACGAGCTGCCTGGCAGGAATGCAGATGGTCTATTCTTCAAAGGAGCCCGGACCAACACGTTTTCAATTATTGTTGGTCCGTTTGTGTAGTGAAGACCATGATATGCATCTCTTCCAATAAGCTCGTAAGAGGCAAGCAAAGGTTACTGCTGTACAGCAACTTACCCGAGTAACGATTTACCACCTGAGCTATTCCTGCCACCATACAATTATAATGTCGTGTTTTTGTCTGGAGAGTATGAAAGATTTACACAATAGGCTTAACCCAGCCATAAGACAGTGACGCACCCATAACATCTATGGTGTCCATGGGTCACAAATGTCTCTTTCCACCAGGAAAGCATTATTATTCGCTGTTTTATGCCATTAAAAAGTTCGTTATTTCTGCTGAAGCAAGCAGTAGTTAAGCTAATATATTCTCAAGGATCTATTTTTTAAGTAACACCTGTACTTCTTCTCCATACCTATTTTCCAGTTTCCGAAACGCCAGTTCATTTTAATGTACTATATTTTCACAACAACTGTTTAAAGTAAGTTCCAAACTAAACTGAGCCGAACCGCTATTTGAGTTGAATTCCGTTCGGTTTAGTCTTCTCAACCGAACCCACCGGACTGCAGTCTGAATGTGATATGTGTATGGCGTCTCAGTTACGATCAATATTTATGTAAAACTAGCTGTCCTAGCGAAGTTTGTTCCACCCGATCAGTTTTTAGGAAAAAAATTAAAATGTTGGTTTTTCCTACTTTCCTTGCAGTTTTCCCCTGCTCTAATCTTTAAAACCTTCCCTAAACTTAAACAAATAATTCAAAACCAAAATCAGCCGAATCGGTTAGGCCGTTTTTGAGTTTTAGCGAGTCTTTGATTTTTATATATACAACTAGCTGTCCCGGCGAACTTCGTTCTACCCGCTCCGGTTGTATGGGAAAATTATAAATGTTGGTTTTCCTAATTTCCTCGCAGTTTTTCCATATTTCTTACCTTTTAAACCTTCCCTGGACTTCTACGTATAATTCAAAACCAAAAGGAGCCAAATCGGTTCAGCCGTTCTCGACTTTTAGCGAGACTAACGAACAGCAATTGATTTTTATATATATAGATAGATTTAATACTTATAGGTATACAGACATTTCATAACACATTAAGTTTTAAGTTACAATACTATTTAAGTTATATTTTTCTAATAATTCATGTATTAATTGAAATAAAAACAATTCACAATATCGCACACTCTGAGAATAAGCTTATCTTCTGCTCGAGTTCCGTGAATACGTAAGGAGCGTGGACATAAATTGTAAGACGCAAACTGAAGCCAGCTGTTCCTCTGTTTTGGGGAAATAAATACGGATTAGACGCGCCGCTGTAAAGTGTAGCAACAAACACAACGTAAATTATTGCTATCCCTACAGGCATTTTCCCTGGGCCTTCTTCGTATATTTATGAAACAATGTATAATTATTACATGATTTAGCAAAACTCTATGATTTTTCAAGGCATTTTTACTAGATGGTAGAGATATGCGCAGCGGTTTGCCAGAATTCGTAA
Organism: Calephelis nemesis; assembly: GCA_002245505.1. Lineage (NCBI taxonomy): Eukaryota > Metazoa > Arthropoda > Insecta > Lepidoptera > Riodinidae > Calephelis > Calephelis nemesis. Next base: position 256,614 of record NJDD01002851.1, read on the forward strand.
CAATACCGCAACTGTTTCAGTTAACATTCTGACCATAAGATAGCATCACAACAGTGACATTGATGTGTCTGTAGACAACGGCAGGCGACCGCTGCCACACCTATCTCTGCCACAAAATTATAGTGTCTTGGTCCGGTATGAAAGGTAAGGTAGCCGGCACTTTCATTTTATAGGTCTAACAACCCGGCCATAGGACATGGACGTACCTATAATAGTATCTGGAACCATGGATACCTCTCGCCATTAGGAAAGCCGTGTGCTTGTGAGTGTTATATCACAATACAAAAAAAATGTCTCTCCTAATCTATAACACTATATACCGAAGCTGTATTTTATAACATAGTCAAATACATATAGCTGTCAACACAATAAATAAAAAAATATGAATATAACCTCAAATGTATCCTTACATAAGATTGTCAGACATTGAAATGCTCTACAGATGCTGTAACCGGCGTGTAATAATAATTTAGAACTACTACGAAAAGTAGTATCTTCAGGCCCATATCCCCAAAGAGGTAGGCAGAGGCACAACCAGGGCACCCACGACTAGCCGAAGATACTAAGTCCCACAATGTGATAGGTGGCAAGCCTATCGCCAACCGGGCACATTTCCAATCCCGACCAAAATTTTTTTATTATTAGAAAATTGGAAAAATCCAATTTTCTTTTTGTTGGCCGACCCGGGATTTGAACCCAGGACCTCATGCAGTCAAGTCCAACACCCGGACTGCCAGATCACAGAGGCAACAGAACTGCTACGAGTATCACGAAATAAGATAAATCATATGTAGCCAATGAATGGTGAACTATGTAATTCAGTTTTATATGATTACATAGCGGTCGATCTCGTTCGCATAACACGATGTTATCGTTTAGCAGGGGAGGTCTAGACTAGCACGCAACATTCAAATTGCTCGGGTATTATCCTAGGGTAGTGTCAACAGTCTCCGAAACCGGCGAGTTTATGTGAAAAGAGTAATTAATGTAAAGGAAGGCAGAAAGGTGTAAGAGAATCATCAGATTTGGCACTCAATATTCTCTGCTTACCGCGTAAGGGACTTGGCGTGAAGAATTTTCATATTTACCTCTATTATCAAAAATATAACAATTGGTAAGACCACAGTGGAAATCTATTTTTTACTTTAATATTTTATATTGATTGATTAATAGGGTTCAAGACATAGACGAAACGCTTCGAGAAAAGTAGTTAGATTAGGTATTTCCCCGTGTTGGTCCGGGCTCCTTTGCAGAATAGACCATCTGCCTTCCTGCCAGACAGCTCGTAAAAGGCGAGCATAGGCTTACCGTCACTAAGACCGAGTCATCTGACTAGGTGGTAGAGTTTCGCAGCGACTCGCCCGGATTGGTACCACCGCCTTACCTATTCCTGCCGCCATAACGTCATGACATGTTCCGGTTCGGAGGGTAAGGTAGCCGGTAAACTTACTTTTGCTTGAGGCCTAACATCCTGACCTCAGGTTGGCAACGTGCAACTTACCATCTTTGGTGTCTCTAGGCGGCGTGAATTTCTTATCATCAGGAAATCCGTCTGCTTGTTTGCCTTCCTATAACATAAAAAAAAGGTAGTGCCCTCGCACATCATTCTGCTCGCCTTGACGGCGGCACTCTGTAACGTTGTGGGGGTGGCTTGGCAACCACCCACCACTATGTTAACAGAACATAAACAAACCAACACACATATTTGGAATATGAAATCCTGTTGGCATAAAATGAATTAAAAAATGTAAACAAAAACACTATAATAAAAGAAACACTAGTAAAATAAAGTCCATACAAAAAAAAGTCTGTGTACAAAAAGGTCTGCTGGATTAGAAAAGTAGGGTCGTGGGATACGGTGGTCTTGTCGACGGAACTCGAACGACTGCTGCTGTAGTCTTCGGCGGTTGGGCTAGCGGGACCCTTTGGCGCCTTCCCTCAGCAGCTAGAAGCAGCAGTAGAAGTGGGTGGCTAGGAAGACGGCCGCTTCCGCCGGTCTAGGGTCCTCCCACCACCGAGCAGCAGACACCAAGCAGCAAGCAGCAGTCATAGTAGGACGTTCCGTCGACTTATAGAATTAGAGCTCTGTAGTAGAATATTAGGAAGAATGTTAGGAATCGAAAGAAAGTAGACTCTGAAAATACTAGAAGCTGACCGTGTCAGTACATGTAGCAGACTGTTTTCAGACCGAAATGAATTTTGGTTCTTCATTTTAAAAATATTTAAGAAAAGAACTTCTTTATTTTTTAAGACTGGCCAGTGTAGTTGCCAACTACAAAGGCCAGCTTAGAAAATAATATTACAACTCTCGTGCTTCCAGATGCATATTTTAACGCCAAATCTCTTGCAGGATAGGTAGAGAGTATTAAAGTGCAATAGCTACGGAAAAAAGTTAGATATTGTTTCGAATACATTCATTTATAAAGAAAGGTATAATAAATATATTGTATTAATAATTAACATTACCAATCCCTTTGCGTCAGATTTTAAAAAAACCACATGAAAGTACAGTACATTACTTATTCAGTGTACATAGCTGTGCCATGGTGGAACTAGATTTATTACTGTCTCGCTTTTCCACTTTACCGAGACGGAATTGATAAAATTAAGTTTCATTAAGAGTACAATAGTACATTTTAATTACGATTCTCCATTAAAGGCTTAGTCTTCAAAATTCAATTTGGTTCAAGGTATTATTTTAATTTTAAATGTACAATTTATTCGGTCCGTTATTTGTTATTTCCGTATTTGCTTCTTGAATCTCCATTAGTAATTTATATATATTTTTTACAAGAGCTCTTTGATTTTCACATAAATATTTTTGTTCTATTGTCTGATTTACTTGATATATTCACGTGGTATACATGTAGCCTCATTATAACAATTGAAAGGTTTTGCTGGAAGAGACCATTCAGAAATATTAACACACATATCTGTACAGATAACCTGTATAGCATGAAACATTTTTTTGTTCAAAGTAACTATACTTGTACATTTTTAAAAATCATATACCTAACCTAATATTTAACATTTCTTACATATCAAATCACTCTTTAATATCAAATGAAATAACTGCATTATAAGGTTTTAATTCGTCAATTATTATACAATCATAAATTAATGTTAAAATTCAATTTCAACGTCAATGGAAATACAACATGATAGAAAAATAATTATAAAATGGCAAGAAAAGTTAAAATCTATAAGCGTCAAATATCAAATAAACAAGAAAAAGTCAACTAAAATTAATTGAATTTAATACTTTGTAATGACAATTACAAAGTATTAAATTGTTAATTAAAATACAAATAATAATGTAATATACTGTGGCTATCATCGTTTACATAATCAGAATATACACTACTAGCTGCACCCCGCGGTTTCACCCGCGTAAGTCCCAATTCCGCGGGAACTCCGGGATAAAAAGTAGCCTATATGTTATTCTAGGTCTTCAGCTACCTACATACCAAATTTCATCGTAATCGGCTTTGTAGTTTTTGCGTGAAAGAGTAACAAACATCCATACATACAAACTTTCGCATTTATAATATAATTAGGAATAATAATAATAGGAATAGGATAATGTGCCTTTTTATACAAAATGTTTAATATGGTTTTTTTTAGGATAATATTGCCTCTACTGGAATTCTGTAATAAGTACGTGTACTAAAAACATCTGCAAACTTTTAGTACATCTGCTAAGACTGAACTTTTGAGTAGTCAGCTTATTATTATTTCTTGTCTGAAAATCATGCTTATCACTATTTTATGTGAATGAAATGAAGTTTTTACGTACATACCTAAAATTTTCGTATATTATGTATTCACTCCTTGGCTCAAAATATTATTTTTGACCGAGCGGACGAAGCGAGTGAAGGTCTATGTGTTTAGATGAGGTTTCAGTTGTAAGTTTGTACGTTTATATTATGTTTGTTTGACGATAACTTAAGCAGCTCTGATCCAATATCAGTGACATTTGGTAGGTGTGTAGATAGTTAAATTTAAAACAATTTTCAAGTTCGAACATGGATGAAATTGGGTGGGGTTTAGGTCGCTAGCGTGACCCAAATGGAAGTTTGAAAAATAAATGTTGGACAATTATTTCGTATGAGGTATTTTATTTATTTATTTTTATTTTATTTTTTTATTTTTATTTTCATTATTTTATTTTTTATTTTATTTTCATTATTTTTGTACGTTACGAAATTTCCTCAAACTACCACAACTCAAATTTAATAATCCAAACTTTCGAATTTATATCAATTTCAAATCGCAATACATTGCCACATCTAGGTTTAGTTAAAAATGTCTATCGTATTTTATAAAAGTATACATTTAAAGTTAAGTGAACCGAGTACCTACTCGTTTGCGAACTCCATGCAAAAAAATGAGGAACGTGTTGTCGTAACGCAGGGTAAAGTTAATTAAGCAGTACTTAGTATTCAATGCTGACAGCTAATTTAGAACGTTAGACCTCCGGACACCTTGGATGCATATTAAATCAGATCGTCTTGCGGTGCCACAGATATTCCCTAAGATACTAGATAAGGCACCTCTACAATATTACATATATTAGTACATTTTTAGTGATTTCACAAGAAGTGAAATACAGATAAAACTATGTACTCATTTTTAGGGTTCCGTAGCCAAACAGCGCAAAACAGAACTCTAGCAAATCTGACATATTGATGTCAGATTTTTCGTCCTTTCATATGTCACAGTCACTTTATTCTCCCAAACTATAAGTAATAAGAGTATATCTGAAACTCTCGACGATTTTTATAGCAAATAAAAAAAATACATGGAACTAAAATTAAAAAAGAAATCATCAAATCAATGCGTGCTGGATGGTGGCGTCAAAGTGTACCTACAGATGACTGAGTAGCTAAAAAAACGATTCGCAAAAGTAATGTAATCTAAAATTAACCTAAAAGTAACGTAGCTTTGTTCACATTTTTACAAAACTTTTAGAGTTAACAATCGAAAGCAAACGACTGTAGTTAGATTTTGTCCTATTAGTAGAAACACTCATAAGAAAAACGACTCGTTTCTTAAATACTTAGACAAATTCCTATTCTAAAAATATAGTCAAAATTAATTTCAATGAAATATCTGTGGATTATCTCCTACAAAGTCTTGGAACTGTTCCACTACAGACACCTTAAACGACATTTCAATTGCATAGATCGGAAAGCATAATCCCCTGGATTAGGGAGTTACTCGTACCTCAAGACATTGAGGCCAAAACTTGAATCCTTAGATTACTAGATTTGACTTCCAAATTTATTTCCATCCAAGTTCAAAAAGTAAGTTTTTAATTTGTAAACGTTTTTATGTAAATTTCGTGTTCCGGACCTATAAGCTACGTAGACTAAATGAACTTATCCAAGATAACGTTAGGCTTTTAACGTATCTCCTGTAAACATCCTTGATATGATAGGTGATGTGCACTTTTACCCTGAGTTGCATGATTGATTAATTAATTGTACTAGTGATCGCTCTTTGATCGAAATTCGACCATAGTTAATTTTAAAACCTTTTTTAAAACGAGCGCCATCTTCATTTATCAAGACCAACTACTTTATTTCCCAACTTAATGAATATAATTTGTGCGCCATCTGTGGTATTTTAGTTATACCATCAATATATTTGTTTGTATGTGTCAAATGCATAGTAGTATGTGTGATTTTTGTTTTAATTTAATATACTTTATAAGTTATATTATTCACTTCTCCACTTCTCCTCCACATAAACTAAAAGTCAGGAAAAATTTCAAACTCCTCAGTCCACGAAATAGTTTTGCTTCACGCATTAATATTATGATTATTTGTATAGCCTATGTCCTTCTTGAAGGTTAGACCTTTGTCATCTATGTCAAATTCAATATGATGTGAAATAAGGATAAAGAAATACATTCTATACTTCTTATCGTCGGAGCTTGGTGGAATTCCATTCTTGATGTAATTTTATTTAGAAACACTTGTACTTTCCACAATATATTTTATTATTTTTTATTTTTATAATTTAGCCAACCGGTTTCGCTATACAAGCATCATCAGGGCTATATATGATGATATGATGATGCTTGTATAGCGAAACCGGTTGGCTAAATTATAAAAATAAAAAATAATAAAATATATTGTGGAAAGTACAAGTGTTTCTAAATAAATTACAAAGAAATACATTTTCACATTTATAATAATAGTATGGACAATTGGAATGATGTGTAATCTTCCAAATGTTTTTTGAAGTTAAACTTCTTTTGGCGCGTTATAAAAAAATGATGAAAGTGAAATTTCTAAGACTTCGATACATATATAGGTGCGGTTTATATATTGCATATGTTTTTATTATCTTTTCAATTAGGTATAACTTTTCAGACGCGTACATAAATACACGCACCCTTTTTTATTTTAAAATAAGTTGAAATATAGTTCTCTTCTTACATATAGCGCAGTATTGTTATAGAAACAGAAATGACACATGAGACTGCACAATATGTAATTAATTAACATGCCCGCATGACAGCTCGAGTTCATATTTGTTTCTCTTTGATTACAAATGCAACTAAAATATTTACACCGTTCAACAACAGTTCCAAGTGGGACACCCTCTTTAATTAACAATGTTAAATCTGACAGTAATATAAACAAAGCTTTTATCTTAAAATTAGTTAAATACATCTAAAGGTTTAACATTATTTAATAATAAAGAGAGAATTGTTTTTCGAATTCTAGTTATTAATGTTTAAAAATTTGAAAAAAATGCTTTCTTTATGCAAGGGTAATAGGTTTCATGTTTTTGTAACTCATTTTATTTTGTACTATATACAAAATAGAACATACTGACTTAGCTGTTAGTTATTATATAAGAAAACTTAACATTTAAAGAAACTATTTTAAGAAATGTTTTGTGAGTTCCTTAGGACTCAGCCATATTTTATTCCATTGCTTGCCCATCTAGAAATCATATTTTATATTTCATCTTTAATGTTTAATAATGTTTTGTATATTATGTTTAAAAAATCTCTTTGAATAGCCAGAATTAAAAACATTGATTTTCAAGCACCGAGCTATTAATATTTAAATGAGTTCAGAGCTTTCAGAATTCATTAAAAACTAGCAATTTTTCCCTGAAATTGATTTGATTCCCCAACACCGGTATCTCTACTTTTATTTTACCCATTTTGGTTATGCATATTTGTAGCTTCCTAGCAATAAAGTATTTGTTAAAATAAATTAAGAACAATTATACTCGATATGAACACAATATTAATTTAAAACATGTATAGATTGAATGTTTTGTAAATTATACAATACTTATATAATAAATTATCTATTCTCGACTATAGTACGCTACTACAACGCTACAACTTCTGGATATTGCATTAGTTTCAAGTTGACAAATATTTCCATAATAACTTATAACACATTTTACATTGCTTTATAATACCTGTTAGAACGTAATCTGATGATTCTGTCATATGCCTAAACCATAGACTCAAAATGCTCCAACGTACGATTTCAACTCAGAAATTTATATACTTTTATACCTGGCGCCTGCCGACCTGCCTGCCGAAATGATTAAAACTTCATAATTGCTTTATATTTACACGTTCTGAAAGCCTGCTTTGGTAAATATTAAGATTTACA
>NJDD01002855.1:978-12822 GCA_002245505.1 Calephelis nemesis
TGGAGTTCTGTCCAGGTGTTCAAGGCCATCAACTCATTTGCAGCTCGTTTAAATATCAAAATATCAAAATGGATATTAGAAGCACTATTTATTTCACTTTTAAAGTGCTGTTACATCTGAGAGCTGGTCTGATGTTGGAACTCAAAGATAAGAAAGTCTGGAATGCCTGCTGGTAAATCCATGAAGTTTGGACTTGTTAGATTCGTTTTAATTAGATCTGAGTATATTTTCTGATGAGGAGGACTTATTGACATGGACCTGATGAATGAACTGTGAAGTGGTTACTGGAACATAGTTTAAAATTTTCACCTTAAGCATAACAAAAACATGAGAATTATTTTGTTGAAAGCTGACGTGATCGAGATGTATTTGATATTTTCCATCGTCGGCGCTTGGTAAAACTTCTAAATGTTCATATTTTCAAATAAACAAACACTTGTACTGTTTTACGTATCACTTATAATAATTTGTTATTTTATAAAATATAGCCTACCGGTTTCGCTTATGAATTAGTATTATCAGGGCTAGAACTTAAACTATGTGATTCGAGATGGTTAATAGCTACATTATATTTACCGCCTCATTGGTCGAGTGGCTAGCGTACACGCCTTACTACATCGACCAACCGCGAGGCTCGGGTTCGATTCCCGATGGGGGCAGACATTTGTGTGATGAACATTTAGATGTCTTTATTTCCGGATCTGGGTGTTTATTAAATTTATTCTGGTATCTATTTAAGTATTTTCTGTGTATCAGATTAGTTAACTAACACCCATTACACAAGCATATAATTTGCTTTCTTTGGGGATACATTCAATTTGGTCGCCTCTGTGGTCTAGCGGTCCGGGTGTTGGATTTGACTGCATGAGGTCCCGGGTTCGAATCCCGGGTCGGCCAACAAAAAAAATTGGATTTTTCCAATTTTCTAATAAAAAAAAATTTTGGTCGGGATTGGAAATGTGCCCGGTTGGCGATAGGCTTGCCACCTATCACATTGTGGGACTTAGTGTCTTCGGCTAGTCGTGGGTGCCCTGGTTGTGCCTCTGCCTACCTCTTCGGGGATATGGGCGTGAAGATACTTTACATTCAATTTGTGTAACTTGTCCAGGGATATTATGGTTCTTTCTTGAGATAATATGTCATGATTATATGAATTAGATCACGATCCGACTAGTGCCTTAAAAGAAGGAACCTTAACGTAGCAGTGAAGTTGGAGTCGGTTTTTAGTAGTGTACCTGCGCTGAAAACATTATAAATATGAATGATATGATGTAAGTTTAAACGGGTCTCGGTAGAATATGCGTCAGTGTTATTATTGTACTCGCATGCTGTATCGTACGAATGTTGAAAAGGCTACAATGTCCTCGTATTGCCCAAGCTACTCTACCACCATTACTTCTATCGACTTACACTAGGAACCTGACATCCAAACCTTAGATTGGCCTTTACCATATTAGATTGTTGGTGAACGGTTTGGCATTAAAATAGTGTTGTACTGCCAAACCGGTGTCTGACTTCCTATACGGAAACCTGTATGCTTATTGGTATCTTAATCTCGTTGATATTTTACCACCTACATATGAACCTTTTAAACCAGAACACAACAATAGAAAGGAGTGACTGCTTAAATACTAAGGTAACAACTAAGTGGTAGTCTTGCAACGACCGCCACCACATATGTGATCATCAATGGTATGTTCCAGTACAAGGTATGATGCAGCAAGGGGTGAAGCATCCCGATCATCAGTTGGCAACACATAGTTGACATCTTGGGTTTCTTTAGAAGGCGTGTATTTCGTACCGCATGAAAATTGTTTATGTCTATCTAATATTACAAAAAGGAGCAAAATGTATTTCCATTGTTTTAAACACTTTCCTATAGGAGAATTCACACTTAACACAAAGTAACTTGAATGTAACGATTCTTTCTGATTGCCTTTTAAAAATAATACCCACTAACAACATATTTCAAATACGTCAAGCATTATGCTTACTCGAATTTGGCGTCCCTTGACCCTTCTATAGTACGAAATTGAATTGTATAACATAAAAGCGAAGGTTTATTTCCCTTTATCACAGAAACAGGTAAGAACCATCCAACTCACGCGATAGGAATATAAACATGCCACTGTATGAATAGCCGAAGCTTCGAACTCCATATTTCCTAGTAGATATACGCGTATTTTCTGTTAACAGTACTAGTAACTTTGAGTTGGGACATTTGAGACTTTTACGTACAAAATAGACTTAAACACATCACTAACGATACGCCAACAGTATTACTTGTTTTCTTTGTTGACATAGGATATGCATCAGCTGTTAATACGCTAAATATGTAGTGAAAAATGTGGTATTCTCCTTCTTTACAATCTTTAAAAAATGGAGGAAGTTATCAATTAATCTTTAATTTCTTTTGTATGTTTGTTACAAGGTTACTCAGCCAACAACCAACAGATTTCGATAATACCGGGAGGTATGTAATGTTTCCAAAGTAGTTCCATATAAATTTTTATCAAGGTTTGACTAGTGGTTTTTGAGTTACACCTAATTATGTATATTTTTGGAGTTTACTACTTAAGAAACGATTTGAGTTATAAGGCCCGGCACGGAAATTTTATGAGGAGTAAAATCGAGTGTAACACGAAAAGTTGAGGCGTTACGTAGAAAGAGACAAATATATATCTGTAGGATTGAACGTGTAAAAGAATGAGATGGAATACATTACACAGCGTATCTCATACTTCTTAGTCTCCGTGCAGGAGGAGTTGCTATCTATCAAAATACTGACTATTTGGATCACACTTCTGTCTGCAATGACACTAAGAATTAACCTAAATCTGCAGTAGGAGACATGTGTTCTGCAAGATACATTTCGTAAGGAGTAAACTCCAATCGTGCGTCGTAGCTGACACACACACTTTTTTTTTCGTATAACTGAACGACGTAGTATTGAATTTATTTAATATTTTGTGTAACACTAAGTATATTTTACTACAGGCATCACTTTGACATAAGACTCAATTTATTACTCGACTTCGCTGGTCCTAATAAAAGCTGTAATGGTATGATGAAATTTAGACTATTTAATATTCTTTCTATAGTCACTAATATGCACACATTGAGTTCATTATTTGACAGCAATTGGGCTGGCAATAAAAATCTAAATAAAAGTAGTACAACAGTTACTGTAGTACTTATTCCTTTTTATTGGTTTTTAGGGTAACTTTAATTCAGCAATATAGTAAGGATTATCGGGTAGTAGCCGTTCGTTACCGTACTCCGTTTTGTTGAAAGTCGAAGAGTCAGCTTTCAAGCTGACCATTTGAACACGTCAAAACTTTATGCAAGTAGTACTTACATGGACCACTACTCATTTATACTGATATTCAACATATCGCGTTTTATGCTGATATCACATATATATTTTCAATAAACATACACTAAAGTACTCATTCATTTAAATTAACATTATGTTTTGTAAAATAACTTAAATGCAGATTATAATGTTAACTTAAACCTTTGAATACTTCTGTTTACAATAATTTTCGACAGCTAAGGTTCCAATTTTTTTTTTCAAGAAATAATTAAAAAAAAACAATTTTGGTATGTATTTATTAAAACATTAAGTTACGTGTGAATAAGCACTTACTCAAACTAGCTTTTAAAATATTTTTAAAGTCTCATCAACTACTATCATATTAAAAAACGATTAAGTATATCATAAAATACATGAAAATTTTAAGATATGGCATAGACTATAGCATATGAGTTAGTGTAAACAATTAAATTTAAAATATTCATGTACATTCATAAGCAATTTATGATTTTAGGACCTGGTTAAAATGTTAATTCGTGAAATTAAATTACATTATAGGTTTTGGGGCTAATTAAGGCAAACATACGATGTTAATGAATTCATTACATTTAACATACCTAATTATACAATATGGCAAATAATAATTATAAATTCAAACAGCAGATACATTGTATTAGTCGATGTATTTTTAATTAGAAATTTCCTTCCCTTCGTATTGCTTTGTTTCGGTAACGTGAAAGATTTTTTTTGTAAAACTCTTTTTACTCATTTTCTTTATTACATGGGCACAATTGGGGTAAACTTGTTTAGAAAAAATATATAATTTATAATATGGCATAAATCATAAAACATAACGTTTTGAAGTATTTTTAATATAAACAACAAAATAAACTTTACCACCTCAGTACGAGTACCTACAAATATTTTATAATTCAAAGTACTACATACTCGTAGATACAAGTTATCCAAAAACTAAAATGGAATAAGACTAAAATTTGAAAGATTTTATCATATCTAGGATAGGATATCACGGAATGAAAATAGTATATTTATATTTGAATCAAAAAACATCATGAACCTAGTATTTAAAGGAACAACAACTAACAAACAACAAACAAGACAAACTAACAAACACACGAAAGGTTCATCCAAAACGTCATAGTATGGTATCTATTTTTTATATCCTGTAAACTAGTGATAGTTGTTTGACAATTATAAAATGCTTAACTATTACAACACTAATGGTATGGGTAATTAGCAAAACTCGACGTAGCTATGTTCTCTTCTTATATGTAGTTTCTATAATGTACTTAAAGTTTTAAACTTATGTGGTTGAATACAAGTACCTAATAAAATGTAATACATAGATTTAAGTAAGATGATTACACTACAGTGGGACTAAACTAGACCACTGTTTCTGCAGATCATTACAACTTCTGACCTTTTATCCACAACAGCCGTACTTCAGAGGTTAATTAACAAAGTTAAACGTTGTGAACCCGCTATTGAAGCTAAAAGCGGTTTAGTGAAATGCAAAATATGGACGGGCCCTCTTTATTTAGAATATTACACCAAATAAAACAAGCACAAACAATCGAACTTCATAACAGCAATAACAGACATCTGACCTTGTAATAAAACCGTAACAAAATGGATTTTGTTTTAATATATTTATTTGTGACAAAATACGTCACAATACACTGAGATGGTCGGTGGTAATCTGTCATTCTATCACTTTGTTATTGTGAAATAATATTAGCTTAAAATTGAGCCGTGAAGACGATTGGAAGCCATATTTATAGAAAATGAGTACATTAGTTCGAACGTAAACATCAAAAGCCACGCTCATAAGTCAACTGGTTGATAAATGTTTTTTAAAACTAAGTAATATGTTTTGTCTACCGGTACACATTGGAAGTAGTAGAAATGTAAGAAAAAGGTAATTCCATCAGGAAAGAGATGAGGGGGTTAATTAGACCACAGTTTCTGCAAGTCGTTAGAACTTCTCTGTTTTCACCCAAAACGGCCGTACTTTAGGTCAATTAACAAAGTTAAACGTCCGTTACTACAAACTACGAATACAGTATCGTTATTTCGAAATAAACATAAAAAAAATAGTAAGTATATTCACCATGGTCATATATTAGACCAACTACCTTCCTATCAGTCAGCTAAGAATCATTATACCCGTATAGCCCATACGGGTCACTAATAAGACCACTGTCGGTAGATCTAATCTATTCCTGTCGTCATAAAGAATATCTCATGGATCGGACGTCCGAAGGGTAGCCGGTAGACTTGCACGTCAGACTTCCCGGCCACAGGACACTGACGTATTCTCACCGTCTATGGTGTCAACAGGCCACGGTGGTCTCTTACCGTCAGGAAATGCATTTACTTGTTAGCTGTCTTATAACAAAAATAATGTTTGCAAATAATCCCATTTATTTAGTTAGAGATGATGATTCAAAATATAACTAAAAATCAATATTGAACGCGATTTCGGTTGGGTTCAAAATATTAGTTTTCATACGAATTGATCAATATTAATTATAAAGTATCCTGCAAATATGTCGCTTATACGTAACTTTAGGGATTTTTTGAAGTTATACTTCTTTTGGCGCGTTAGGGAAAAATTATGAGGGTAAATTTTTACGATGCGCGCGCACACCGTCACGAAAAACCGACATGATGAAGTTAGCTATAGATAACATTTTAGTTTTTATTAAATATTAAATAAACTTTATTTAACTAAATAAAGCATTATAATAAAACTTTTAATGTATTAAATACCTTTTTTTTTCTATAGATATTGTCATTTTGTCTATAAATGTAAAATAAGGCGAAAGATAAAATTTTTAAAAAGATTTTTATCTTATTACGCCGAAGAAGTATAACTTTTAACGCGTGTACATGTGTTTTGTACTTTAAGTAATTTTTAGTAAAACAATAAGAAATCAGATTTTTTTAACTAAATTAATTTAGTACTGAAGAACTAAGCCTGTAACAATTTACAATTCAATTAACAGCTGCAATACTTTTTCTCTTTGATCGAGTTTGATGCTCCTATATGTCGGTGAAAAATTCAAGCCGCATAAAAACATATAAATGACAGGTTATCTTGCCATGGTAAAACGAGCAAAAATAGCTTAGAGTTTTAAGTGGCAACCCGAATCCAACATAATTCTCTTGAAAATGGATATTGGACTTGCTAAGTAAGTAGGTTTAGTAATTATTTCAAACTTCAAAACTTAATAATAGTGGTAAAGACTTCAATTATGGCAGTAGCAGGTAAAGTGATTTCACTGATTCAGGTTAGTCGCCACGTGGCTCTACCATCTTACCTAAAATGTATTTAGACAATGGGCTACAGATTCGGCGCCATCGAATATTGCCGCTGTAAAGTTTATTCATGTGGAATTTATATAGCCTTTTATTTCTTATAGCAAAACATAAAATTCAATTCTGCCATTCTTTATTTTAAGAGAAATAAAAACGTACCACGTTGTAACCGAAGTACGTTTATTTGTTCAGTGCCGTTTTCGAACCCCTCGCTTCGATAACTTTTACTGGAAATCGATTGTAACTCTCGAAAACGCACGAAAACAATTGCGATTTGGCACGTACGCTGATTGGTTTGTAGAGGAACCGTTTAAATTGTTTATCGCTGCAAAAATAATGGAAAAATAATATATTTCTATTTTTTTATCCATTAGAAAGGATTTAAAAAAATCCATTTCAATTTTTCAATTTTTAGTATATGATATATGAGTTGACGAGTAATTTTAAGTAGTAATTTTCAATTTTTGCGTTGTCAGGAAGAAATTAATGCAGATAGAAATAGGAGAAATATAGACGCAGAGATAGAGAAAAGCTCACCTTTTGTACATTTTTGTTTCTCATTACGCTGCTGTAAATAATAAAATAAATACATAAAAAATACATTGTCAGATAGTGACATATGATACCTTCTTACTATCATATGACAAATTTTACTGTTATCTGATGAAGAATCTCATCAGGTTCTGAGAAAAATGTGTTTGGAATGTCTTCAATATTCAATAAATAAAATACAACTCTTTTGTTTATGATTTGATGTATTTGTAATATAGATCTTCGTATATTATGTATTCCTCCTTATAATATTTTTTTTTCTCTACGCAATCGTGCAAAATATTTTACAATGCAGGTTGGACAGGAAAATATTTTGTTTTCGTAGCGTTGTGTTTTAAATGTCATTATTCATTATGTTACAAACATGATATTATCAATCAAAATTGTATTAGAACCAATAGATATATTGTGATATGGTGCATTTAACGATAAGTTTGCATGTTTTTGTAAATTATTTTTGTGTATATATTTAACTCTATTTGCCAAAAAAGTGATTGTAATAGCTTTTTTCTAGCAAGAATTTTTTTAATACATTAATCCGATTTTTTCTTGGTAGCTCTCTAATCGCGTTATGTAGTTGATTAAAAACTTGTACGTATATTATGTATCAGCTTAATTGGAGAATTAGAGGTTTACATGGCGATCCTGTTGGGTATCTGTATTTTGATCCAGATCTATCACTGGAAATGTTTAATATGTTAGGCCTTATGGTTTTTACTAATTAAGCTTTTAACCTCTACAACATACATATCTGTTTTTTGGATTTTGAATAAAGGTTGGCAACTTCTTAACGGACCAGCGCACAAATGTTGCTCGTATACATTTTTTGTATTAAAAAAACCTGGTGACATTATATGAGTTCATCCACAGTATTGACTCGTATCACATCAACCGAAATATGCATTTTTTAGTATTGTGTGGAAAAATCTTAGAATAAAAAAGAAAACAACGGATTTTAGAACAACTTGTAGGCACTGCATGATAGTGCCTACGCTCGCGGCTTTACAAGCACATCAATTTCTATATCTAACTCAAAACTGGTTCAGGGATTTTAGTGTAATGTGTAAATTATAAATCTCAATTATTATTATTTTAATATATCTAGTTCGGAGGCGTTAAAGTAACTAATACGAGTATATTCAGTGTCTGATATTTACGGACACAGCTTCTTTATAATCTAAAAATAGACTAGATGTACGATGCCCATTGTACAATCCGTTATTAATGGTTTTGTTTTTATTGTTGCAGGTATGAGAGCTGGTTTTTTATGGAAAGTAATAATAAGTAAGCATTCGGTAACACACCAGCACTTTTCGAGTATTACCTGGACCCGAAAGATATATGAGTTGTAACTAAGACAATGGCGGCAGATCTTGTGTCATTTGTGCAAGACTCATCTTAATAAATACAAAAGAAAGATTTGTTTTTAACAAAAAAAAAATATTGTTTCGACAAGTTTTAACGTATAAGGGCTATTATCAGCAGTAGGCTAGAGAAATAATGTTCCAGGCGTTATCAAATAAACCCAAATGTGATTGGATAATGTTAGGAATTTAGGAGTTCCCATGGTTCAATTATTAGATCAACTTTCTGCATTGCCATCCGCTTTTTACATGACATTTAAAAAACTAAAACCCGCTTCCACAAATTGATCTGGGTACATGAATCGGTGACCGTCAAATTATCTTTGAATAATAGCTATGAACATCATATATGGGCTATTCGAAACCTAAACCTGGCACTCGACATAAATGTATTATAAATTAAATACAATCTAACAAAAGGTCACAAAGGTTACCGGAACCTATTTGACATTCACGTGGCATAAAAATTGCAGGCTGCACCGGTTGCATAGCCTGAATACTGTAACAAGCACGTAGCTCCAATTAATAAAATAGGAATGTCAATCAATCCACATGTAATGTGGTGTTGTCTGTGTGTTCATTTGTTTTGTTTATCGTCACAGCAATCAATAATTGAAGATTAATATAGAAAGTAAAAATAAAAAGTGTTTAAATGGCGAACAGAATTTTATTTGCTTATAATTTCTCATAAAAGAGATTTGGACTCGCTAAAAATTGTGATTTTAAATTAGAGAAAGAAAGAGACACTGCATTTTGTAGAACTGTAGATATTCGAATTTTAATTTTTACATCTATAATGTGAGTGTTTTATGTTATGCAAACAATCAGACGGATTTCCTGATGGTAAGAAATTCACGCCGCCTAGAGACACCAAAGATGGTAATGGTGCGTTGCCAACTTTAGTTCAGGATGTTAGACCTCGAGCAAAAGTAAGATTACCGGCTACCTTACCCTCCGGACCGGAACACGTCATGACGTTATGGCGGCAGGAATAGGTAAGGCGGTGGTACCAAACCGGGCGAGTCGCTGCGAAACTCTACCACCTAGTCAGATGTCAAGGTGTTAGTGATGATAAGCCTATTCTCGCCTTTTACGAGCTGCCTGGCCAGAAAGGCAGATGGTCTATTCTGCAAAGGAGCCCGGACCAACACGGGGAAAAAAATATGTTTTTCAATTGTTAAATGAATACGCTTTTGTTTTCGTTCAATACCAAAAAACTTTATATATTATATATTTTATATATTATACATTATAATTGATATTCGAGGTAACTATTAGCAAAGAGAGACCTCCGCATAGAAAACCACAAAATTACGCCGTAAATCCTATGCCAGTGTGTAGTAAATACAATTTACACAAACATTAAACAGCTTTCCTGTCAGTCGTTACTGCTCCATTACGGTCCAGTGCATGCAAATTATTAAAACAATGTTTCTTTATTGCGTTCTTTATTATCTGTTTAATGTGATAGCATAAGTAGTTTAGTTTTATTCCTGAAACATTCTTCAGATAACAATAGATTCTGTCCATCTAATTGTCTCTTCGTTATCTAAACACACAGTGATTGAAGCAGGCAAGCTTACAGGTTTTCAGTTTCGTCTACTTGACTAGGTGCTGGAGAATTGTGATGAATTTCCGAGATTGCCATTACCGATTTTTATATCGGTTCGGTTGGAAGCCTTTCCTGTCGGGTCTCCTTCCAGATCAGACTATATGCCTTCTTGCCAGGTCGCAGACAGGCGGCCGGAGTGTAGGTTACAAACATACAGGCTAAAATTATTAAAACACTCAAAATGTATTCTGCAGCTGATTATCTGTAGTTAATGTACATAATTCACTCTTCCATTATTATATAAAATACTAACTAGCTTTTACTCGCGTCTTTGTTAGCGATATATAGATTTCCATACAAACTTTTATCCTTCATTATATAGCTTTGAGTTTGACTTTGTAGAAATAAGTAGCCTATATTTGAGCTCGGGTTTTTGGCTACATGCACGTCAAATTTTATAAAAGTAGGTCCAGCAACTTAGTCCTCTCAGCGTGACAGACGGACTGACAAAATTTCGGAAAAAACGATTTGCATAGGTATGAATGTAACGATGGTACGACGAGAAGTAATGATCAAACATAGCCTTTTGATGTTTGCCGTTTTCGATTATGTTTCTTTTCCTCTCATCTTTTAGAAAACACCACAATTTAAGGAATGCCACTAACCAGACCAGCCTATAAAACTATCAAGCCTGCTACTCTTGTCTTTAGGATATTGATCTGCACGGTTGATTTTATATACAATACAATTATTCTACTTAATTATATTAGATAACACTTATTGGTTTTCAGTAGAGTAAGTTGAAATGTTTTTGTCCTAGGCATTTGTTAATGCTATCAGCAAGTAAAGTCGTACTGATATAAATCTGTCATTTACTGCGCCTTATAATTACGGATATAATCCGGAACAATGTCCAGGAGACAGGTTAATACAGAAATTATTTCAGTACCATTACTCCAATGCGTACTTGATAGGGCAATTTATTTCTGTCACAACAATAGTGGCTAGGCTTGCAAAACCCGCTTCGTTAAAATTGTTCGCAAACAGAAGATAAATAAATCAGATAAATAAGGATACTTCCGTGACAGTTCATTCCAGAGATTTACATAAAATGATAGTTTAAATTGTTCTAAGATTTACCGTTCATCTCTCATACTTTTTTTATTATTTTAATGCAATGGTTCAAAATTATAATTCGTTTTTTTTTCTAGCTATATTTTAGAACTTTGCATTACTATGTAAGAAAGAAAGAAAGAAGAATATTTATTTGCGGAATATGAGTATTACAAAGATGTTACAAAATTATTTAAGCGTTTCAACATATTCTACCAACTTGTGGTGTGCAAATATTTAATAGGCTTTAATCAAATTACTAATTTTAATTATTTAATTACAATCTACAACACACTGTATTTTGTATTTATTATAAGATTATTTATTAGTACAATAATTTTTAGAATGTAAATTAATTTATCCCTGTCTACCGTAAACTACCACCGTTTCCAAACCAAGCCAGACAGGAGAAGAAACGGCGAAACAAACTCCTGCGTACCCGACATTCTGCAATGATTAATCATATTAGAAATACTATATTATTTATTCTTATCTGCAAGAAAATCTTTGACACTGCAATAATTTTTCTCTAAAAGTAAGTTGAATACCTTTTTTCGAAATCTGCTTAATGGAAGTGATTTAAGATTATCAGGAATTTTGTTGTA
>NJDD01002855.1:29896-61072 GCA_002245505.1 Calephelis nemesis
AAAAAAAAATATTTGAAATAAACAGTTACAGAAATCTAATAACTAGTAACAATACATCCCAGAAATTGTTTCGAACGAACTTTATTCAGTTACAAACTACATTAGTGGAGCGCACACGCCATTGACACATTAAACTCGTGATCCATCAAGGAAATAAATCGCCACAGTTTTAATTCCATTTTCGTTTAAATTTCAATTTCATTTATTCGCAATACAGTTGATTTGTATGCGATTGTTGTATATCTTCAACCGGTGCTCCAATATCGACAGGCGCGGATTTCTTTATAATTTTTGACTAATTCACCAGTGATATCACCCGTAGCGACACCTAGGAATTTGTTTGGATTGGCTTATAAGAAAATTTAACCTAAATAATGTTCTTAAAATATGTCTAGAGGTTCAAATGTCAAAAAAGCGGTCTAGCGGTCTGTAGTCCAGCTCGGCGATCCGGCGTTGGAATTGACTGCATGAGTTCCAAGGTCGGGCAACAAAAAGAAAGTTGTTTTTTTGTTCAATTTTCTAATAAAAAAACGTTGCTCGGGATTGGATATGAGCATGGTTGGCAATAGGCTTGCCACCTGTCACATTGTGGGACTTACACCAGTATTCAAGAAGCTTACTTGGCTAAGTATATACTTACTTACTAGTTTTAAATTTACACTCTTCTCGGTTCTTGGTAAAAAAATATCATAATTATAACTTTTACTATACTTATTAACACGTAACTATTACTTAACTTCTACTTAATTCATTGAACTGAACGATATAATCAGTGCTTTTCAATATTTTAATATGAATTATAAAAGTTACAAGTGTTATTTAAAAAGATAATATTTCCAGAAAATAAAATAAGTTTATGGGAAGATATGGCAAACAAGTTTGATTTGCTTGTTTTATTCTCCCATTTTTGCCTTTTCAAAGCTTGGTTTTAGCTACCAATACGTAACATGTCTGAATAAAACATTACAACTCCATTTTACCTACGCGCTGAACCTGTCAGTTATCTAACTACTGTTATTTTTTGCAGTTATTTTACTTTTCCATATTTTTAACTTTAACAGCCCATTGTTTGAAAATCCGAAAAAAGGCCAAATGTATTAATGAATGGTCCTTAAACAAGGAGATAATAGACCGACGACAGTTTTTGACAGTGGACACTTATCCATTCATAGACAAATACGCTTAACACTACCTATTCTAGAAAAGGATGGGGGTGCATGTATAAATGCAGAAAAAAGATATTGTGTTCAAAATATCTATAGCCAGTGATAACTTATTTCTGTCCACAGGCCTGTATGTCTGTTATTTCCACAAAAAGTCAAGAAAGTTATCCGGTATTTAAATAGTTTTGGTCCCGTTTACTAAAGGGATTCTCGTGGGAATGGGGTAAATGTTAAAATGTAAATCGGGTTACGCCTAATCCGATTTTGTTTATTATTTTTGTGTGGTGTTTCTGTGTAGTATGTGATTTAGATTGTCTTGTATTTTTTTTTCCGAATTAGTTTTGTAGTTTAAAAATTACATAACACACTACATAACTTTATACCTACCAAATTATTTATATCAGGGTAATCATACAAGTCAAACATAATCTGAAAGTTAAAATTAAAGTAAATATTTATAACTAAGCCCGAACATCAGCTCAAGAGAGTAATAAATTTCAACCATAATATATGATTGCAAAAATGTGTCTGTTACGATTGATGTCAATTTATTATTTTTAAACGGGAAGCGTATAGCTAATATAAAATTACAATCTTATTGTGATAGTATCTATAGAAAAAAATCTACATTCAGCGATCTCAGTAAATGAGCAGCTATAGATAATTTATATACATGACTAAGAGGCTACTTATGTTTAACGCGATAATATGCCCGGTTGGCGATAGGCTTGCCACCTATCACATTATGGGACTTAGTATCTTCGGCTAATCGCGGGTGCCCTGGTTGCGCCTCTGCCTACCTCTTCGGGGATATGGGCGTGAAGGAACAAGTCAAACATTTGGACACCATGCGTGAATAAAAGCAAAGGATTACGCCAAGGAAACCCTTTTAATAACATAAACTTCAATTAATACGAGATAACTTTATATTAACAAGGACTTCGCGTACACGGGCTAATAAAGTAACGGCAACGGTGGACTTAAATGCAAAATAAGCACACTTACGCTTTAGTCTTTGTTGATAGCAATACCGTAACCATGTCAAAATGTATCGTATTTTTATTTTTTTATTTTTAGCACTTGCCCTGTGCGTGGGATAAATTTCTATAATTTTTTTTAAAGAAAGAAAAAATTTCGCCCCAGACAGGATTTGAACCTGTAACCTTTCGTCTCAAACCGACGAATGCTCTAACCAATTGAGCTACTGAGGAAATCCCGTGGCGAAATTTTTAATTCCCCCACAATTAATTAAATAAATTTATCCCACGCACAGGGCAAGTGCTAAAAAATAAAAATACGATACAAGAAACGAAAGTTATGGCCATTCTAAAATGTGAATTTCATCTGTAATGAACTCATTTGGTGGGTACTCAGAATTGTGTATCTATAGGACATAACTACCCGCGTTAACGGGTTAGAAAGGAATTTCGCCACAGGACTTGAATCCTCAGTAGCTCAATTGGTTAGAACATTCGTCGGCTTGAGACGAAAGGTTACAGGTTCAAATCCTGTCTGGGGCCAAATTTTTTCTTTCTTTTAAAAATAATTATAGAAAAGCCTGTCAAAATGTGTTATAAAAAAGTACCAAAGTAATACTCCAACGATGTAACAACATATTATGGTCTGATCTACCACCGGTAAGTTTACCTAATTTGTGAAGGATACTTGAAAGTTATGACAAGAATAATCAAAACCCAATTAAATTTATTAAACACGTTTTTTTGTAATTAACACTTTAACTTATCCACAATATACTTTATTTAACACTTTCTGTTACTTTCTAGCCAACCGGTTTTACTTTTTACAGCATCGTCAGGGCTTTGAAACTAAAAATAAAAAAAGACTTAATTTAACGTTCAATACTTATTTGTTTACTAACCTCGAAGAATAGAATTCCACCAAGTGCCGACGATGGCAAGTATAGATTAAATTTATTAAATACAACCACAGAAGACAACTAATGATTGACGACTATTCTTTCTTTCACTCAAACTCGTCAGTCAAAGACAAAACAGGTGTGTAAAGAATATAGTTAAAATAAGAAATAGTGGAGCAGCTATTATTTACACAGATTTCAAGTACCTATTAAAAATTTTAAAACACCATTTAATAACGTATGATAGTGTAGGTGTTTTAAAAGTTATACAGAACGGTCATTATTAAAATTTGATAAAAATGTGTAGATATTTTACATTCTCTAAAATAAATAAATACTCTTGTAAACCTGTAAATAATGTGAAATGTTTGTAATAAATCATTTAATTTTAGCTTTTTTGTTCACGAGATTTTAAGAGATTGTCAGCAAGGGAAAGCTTTGTAAAAGCATTTTGAACTGTAGAAGTATTGAAGTCTGTTTTGAACGGTAAAATTTTCGTACAAATTTATGCACACACAACGAATCGAATAAACCATATGTTTATGATTTGACCAAAGCACATTTAATATTTGTGACCGCCTCGTTGGTCGAGTGGCTAACGTACACGCTTAACTACATCGACCAAACGCGAGGCTCGAGTTCGATTCCCGACGGGGGCAGGCATTTGTGTGATGAACATTTAGATGTCTGCATTTCCGGGTCTGGGTGATTATTAAATATATTCTGGTATCCATTTAAGTATTTCTATGTATTAGAATCGTTGACTAACACCCATAACACAAGCATATAATTTGCTTACTTTGGGGTTAGATTCAATTCGTGTGATTTGTCCAAGGATATTTATTTATTATTATTTATTTATTTATTTGTTAATACAGCATTATGGCGTTTGAATAAATAATCATCAAAGACAAATTAAATCATTTACAGCACATTATGTCATTATGAAATTAGCAATCTAAATTTACAATGCACAATTATTGCAATCTAATGTCACTAATATTAATTTTGTTTATTTTATGTTATAACAAAAGACTTATATTATTTATCTCTATCACTCGATACGTTATTTTTAGAGGCTAGAACTATGAAATATCATACCACTGTTTAGTTAAAAAATAATTACGAAACAATAATATATAATTTCGTGCAGTAAAATTCTATATGAAAAAATAACATTTGTAAGTATAGCTCAAACATTTTCTATTTCCCTTATCCTATTAATATTATAAATGCGAAAGTTTGTATGTATGGATGTATGGATGTTTGTTACTCTTTCACGCAAAAACTACAAAGCCGATTACGATGAAATTTGGTATGTAGGTAGCTGAAGACCCAGAATAACATATAGGCTACTTTTTATCCCGGAGTTCCCGCGGGATTGGGACTTGCGCGGGTGAAACCGCGGGGCGCAGCTAGTTTTGTATAATTTTTAACAGAACCAAATGCGAGAAAACCTGCGTACTACCAATAAAAACAATCACAAGTTACCTCAAACAAACCTTCTTACCTAAAACTCATCACAGCCCAATAAGAACGATATAATCTTTAGTCTAAATTTTTTTTTTATGATATTGGAAGGCAAACAAGCAGACGGATTTCGTGATGGTAAGAAATTCACGCCGCCTAGAGACACCAAAGGTGGTAATGGTGTGTTGTCAACCTGGGGCCGGGATGTTAGACCTCGAGCAAAAGTAAGTTTACCGGCTACCTTGCCCTCCGAACCGGAACACGTCATGACGTTATGGCGGCAGGAATAGGTAAGGCGGTGGTACCAATCCGGCCGAGTCGCTGCTAAACTCTACCACCTAGTCAAATGTCACGGTGTTAGTGACGGTGAGCCTTTGCTCACTTTTTACGAGCTGCCTGGCACAGGAAGGCAGATGGTCTATTCTACATAGGAGCCCGGACCAATACGGGGAAGGAGCCCGGGCCAACACGGGGAAAATAAAATAAAGGGGAAAATATCATATTCTCTTCTATGTTCTTATCTGGGTATACTCTTTTGATGAAAATCAGTAAATTCTTTACCAGTCGAAGTCGTTGTTCGTACAGAGAGTATTGAAAGCTACATTAATTAGTTAAACTATATTAGGTTTATTAACCTAACCTCGATGATATTGAGTAGTACTCAGGGGAGTCTATTACGCTAATTAGTCTCTATTGTATTATCGATTCTGCTATATCCTGTCAAATCACTGTTACATATCGGATCATCTATTAGTGACAGGTTAACAAATGTGCCACAATGGTGAAATGCAAATTAGATACCGAAATGGCCATAGCGACAGTTAGCTATAAAAGCGTTAACTTTCAAAACTTCAGCTCGAATCAAATCGAGATATATTTTAGTTTTTAAGTCGTTTTTTTTGACATTGTACTATATATTTATAATTTATTAAGTAATAACTATTTCTTTAATTATTATTGATTGAATTGACATAAATGACATAATTATTGACATGCGATAAATATTATTTATAGAATTGACATTATCATCTAATTTATCATTTTTTATATTTTCATTTATTTGTACCGATGTAATTTTCAAGTAGACAGTAAATTGAAATGATACCAAATATGATAATGCGATTGCAAAAAGTTCAACAGATAAAACCGTTAGTTATAACTTATAACGGCTATTTCGACTGCTGCACTATTATTTGTTATGTTTATGGTTATTTGTAAATTACCTACAATAATAGAATAATTAACAAATATAAATATCTGTTGACACACAGTGAATCGAATCAGTTTTATAGTTTTTAGTTTAATAATCATATTAAATGCGTGTAATTTGCTAATTGCCACTATAAATTTGCATGTCATACTATGACAAAATGTGCAGGACCATGGAAATATGTAACAACTTACTGCAAGTACCACATTTTTGGCAAATAAACAATTATTATTATTATTATAACCAATTCTCCTGAATCGCGACATTTGAGTGTTTTCTTTCAAATAAAATACAAAATAGATTTTTGTATTGTAAACGATTTGTTATTTCATGTAAAATGAGGTGGCTGCACGTCGAGACAAAGTACTCACGCATTTCCGATTAAACCTTCTATATTACCCCCGTTCTATCCTTTTATCCTGTCACCCTCGTCTCGATTTTTCATACGCGCCTCTCTTCAATGCACTTGATTTGCAGAGCACGTACTTTGGACGCCTCCTAAATATTAATGGCTGTGCAATGTTGAACTCTATTCCCATGTAGTACAAATCATTGGACTGTTGTGTTACATTTGCGAGTATCGCGTACTAGGGGCGATGTTTTGCTACGCTACCACGATGACAACGTTCCATTCAGGGTTGCCAGACGATGCTGAGGTGTACTCGTATAGTCTGAAATGTACTTTTTACAAATTACTCAAAGAATTCTCAAACTTAAAATATTCGACGAAAAATCTCGTATTGGTCTAGGTGTAAAACATAATATTTATCCTATTAATTTAATATTATAAATGCGAAAGTTTGTATATTGTATGGATGTTTGTTACTCTTTCACGCAAAAACTACAAAGCCGATTACGATGAAATTTGGTATGTAGGTAGCTGAAGACCCAGAGTAACATATAGGCTACTTTTTATCCCGGAGTTCCCGCGGGATTGGGACTTACGCGGGTGAAACCGCGGGGCGCAGCTAGTACGACATATATTATACGACATTACGATATATTTATACGACATTTCGTAAATTTAAACAATTACATAATTTGCTATTTGTTATTATTTTTTTTATATTATTATTATTATTTTCGAAAATATCGAAACAGTAACACTAAAATTAAAAATTAATAATTCCCGCCAAAACATGATAAAAATAAGAACCATCTCGTTTATCTTATAGCTTTTAAACCCAAACACAATAACTCCACGCATTCAAAAGTTATGATGGCAAACAAAAGCGTGTGCGTTGATGACAAACAAACAGACACGTCCAACGTATAACACACTCTTTTTCCATCAGGGAATAAATATAAGCAAACCGTCATAAAGTACACGAATGCTGTTTAGAAGTAGAATTTGTGCGATAAATTTCTCAACATACTACCTACTTTTATTTCTGCCTACTTTAAGAAAAGCTGAGTCGTAGGAGAACAAAATAATGTTAAAATGGCAACACAAAATTCACATATTAGGAAAGTAAATCGATATAATACGTGCGTCTTCGGCAGTTAGTGTGAATACGTTGGCTTAAACTAGTCCAGTGACATTCCAGAGAGTCAATTGTACCGAGGACCGCAAAGCTTAAACTTTAGTATGCTCGTTCTTGACGAGTTTTCAAGCTGTACTTATTGGCATTCTATTCATAGCACCCAAGGCCGAGTTAATGGCTGTAATTTAATAGTAGCGGGCCAGACAAACATTGTTCTGCCATACACATCAATAATCACCTAGCGGAGTAAAATACACTTTTTCGATTTATTTCCATATGTACATACATAAAAAATTCATAAAATCGATGGAGCTGTTTTCGAAAAATTCAATCACTCACTAAGGATTTAATAAACATTTTTTTTTCGTCACTGTGCTTTAGTGGTCCAGAGTTGGCGTTAACTACATGAGGGTTTTTTTTAAGTTATTATGTCCAAAATTAAAAAAAAACTAGCTGACTGGCCAGACGTTATCTTGTCCTAACTATGATTGTTGTTTTTTTCGTACAAACTTTTCCTTTTTTCCTGACAATTAAATGAAAAAAGAAAAAGTGAAATTAGTATCCGTAAAGAAAATATATCTTGTATAGATCAAGATTGAAATCATACAAGATTTAAAAATGAATTCTCATTTCCCTAGGTCATCGCACCAAGCTTGAAGGGATGGATCAATTAGATCATATTATTTGTGTTTTGAGGTTTTTATGAAAAAGAAATTTTTTTTTTGGTTAGGATAGAACATCGCATGTCGAGTTAAGTTTGTCTTACGTATAAAAACTAATTCCTATGTCTGTCATACCATCACATATGGACGGATAGAACACTGACTAATTAATTCTTACGTTATGTTAACTATTGTCAGGAGAAGGTACTTTTAAATGGAACTAAGTTGTAACTACAGCTACCAGATAGTACCTAAGCCTACCTCTTCGGGGATACGGGCTTTAATATACTTACTTCAGATTTTCTATGGGATTGTAAGGCAAAAAAGCAAGCTAGAAGTAGTAAACATATAATGTAATTTATTTAAAAACACTTGTACTTTCCACAATATATTTTATTATTTTTTATTTTTAGTATTTAGCCAACCGGTTTCGCTATACAAGCATCATCATATATTTTATTATTTTTTATTTTTAGTATTTAACCAACCGGTTTCGCTATACAAGCATCATCATATAGCGAAACCGGTTGGCTAAATACTAAAAATAAAAAATAATAAAATATATTGTGGAAAGTACAAGTGTTTTTAAATAAATTACATTAAGAATGGAATTCCACCAAGCTCCGACGATAAGAAGTATAGAATCTAGTAAACATATACATCAGTACATCTTTAATCTCCATTAATTTTATCTAAAAAAGGATTAGAGCTTAGAGGTAGGCTAGGATACTTTTTTTAGTCCCAATATGTCAACAGGTCTTCGCAGAAGTACAATATAAAAATCCTAAGTCCTGTCTCCACGAATGATAGAAAATTCAGATAGGTAGTAGTGTTGCGCAGCAGCTCTTGTGTCTTACGCTTTACTACTCCTGCCGCTGTAAAGTCAGTATCGTCGTAAGTCGCGTTGGAGAAGCATAGAGGTGCCAGGTACCTCTAAACTACATTCTTCATTTCTTCGCCAGCAGACCAGACTGCTTGTTCACTATGTTTAAACATGAAAATGTGTCTTCACAATAAACGATATTCTTACGTCTCAAGCTTTGAAATACGATTTAAATATAATAAGCACAACAATTCTGTAGAGTTCCTCGACCGAGATAGCGGGCTTGAGCTCATTAAATAATATAAACAATTAACTTTTATCGCGTTTATACGACTATTATAACAGCCGCAATTTGCTGCTGCTCCGTGTGCGGTCTTATGTTTCTGGTGCTGTAGTATAATTAAATTACTATTTTTTTCCTACTATTTTTTGACTTTGTTGGTCCGGGCTTCTTTGCAGAAGAGACCTGGCCTTGCTGCCAGGCAGCTCGTAAAAGGCGAGCATAGGCTTACCGTCACTAGCACCGTGACATCTGACTAGGTGGTAGAGCTTCGCAGCGACTCGCGATTGGTACCACCGCCTTGTATATTCCTACCGCTATAACGTCAATGCTTGCCGCTGATGTGTTTCATTTCGGAGGGTAAGGTAGCCAGTAAACTTACTTTTGGTGTCTTTAGCTGGCCTGAATTTCTTGCCATCAGGAAATCTGTCTGCTTATTTGCCTTCCATTATCATAAAAAAACTTTTCATACTCTTCATCATTTGCACATAGTTAAACTTAAAATAGCCGGTGAAAGAGGGTTTCCCTGGTGGTAGAGTATTGTGCAGTAACTTGTCCGGGAAGGGCTCTAAGGGCTCTACTATCTATTCTCTCCACACCCCACGATCAATGGTATCTATTTTGGCATCGCTTTCTATAAGCTACAGTTGTATTACCATCGTGGAAGTTGTGAGCTTGTTCGTCGTCTTACCTCATGTAAAAGGTCAAGGTTGGTAACATGCCATTTCGTCTTTGGTATAAAATAAACGTAGTTTATATTTTTTGGCAACACAGAAACATACAAATGAAGCTTGTATGTTTTTTAAGAAAAATATTTTATGTCTTGCACATAAAAAATCTTATTTAATTAGTATGAAAATCATCCAGTTTATAATAATTATATTCTCAAAACTCATTTGTATTTTCATAAAGCTGAATATTCTATATCCAGTTGGTAATTTCAAGAGTATAGTCATAACATCTATTTTTACGGTGTGTGGATGTGTAGGATCTCCATTAAGGCCGCACTCTTCACTCCCTAAGGGCCTTTCATACCTTGTTCTTTGTGCCAACGCAGACACGCTTCAACATCATGGCTACATTAATTGTAGTCAAGAGACGAAACAAAAACACGGTGACTCTCAGCACTATTTAAAATTCAAACTAGAAACAGGTAAACCACGTAAATATTTTAAAAAGGGATAAGAGATATTTTTTGACTATAACGCTGTAAGGGATTGTTGAATTGTACAGGACCATTCATATCTTATATGAATGTATATGTTGTGGTGATATATGTTCAGGAAATCCGAAACCACTGAACCGTTTTTGATACTATTTTGTACTCACAGACGTAAAATTTAATCCTAACATATCAATGAGTTGTCGCGCACTAAATTACTTACCTGCTATCGAGGGAAGGCCTTGAGCAACAAATAGTTATTTGTTTATTTAGTTAAGTATTTAGTAATATATTGTACCTAACAATAAAAAGCGTGTTCTATAAATGTAAAAATTATGTTAGGAATTTATAGTGTCATTTGATCTGAAAATTTTATAAGCTGTAAAAACGCTTCCGAAATCCCTATGTAAAATTTCAAACATGAAAGTTTTTATGTTTGTTTGTATGTTTCATTTTCACTTCACAACGACTTAATTGACATTTATGAATTTTGGTATAAAATCAGAATAGGTATCAGTCTAGTACATAGGTTTTTTATCATCCCGATGCCTTAACAAGATGTTTCGGTAAATAACTTTAATACGCACACAAAGCTATAAAACTACCTATTGATGAATTTAGCTAGTGTACTAACGTAATGTAAGAAAATTGTACTACACATAGTTTATCGGTGTGAGCCAATGATAATGATACTTAAATACTGTAATTCATTAACTAAAAAGTTTTAAAAATACCTAGAAAGTAATAAATAAATAACACTAGATGAATTACGGACACGATCGACCTGCAAAAAATATCATCTATCTATATATATAAAAATCAATTGCTGTTCGTTAGTCTCGCGAAAACTCGAGAACGGCTGCACCGATTTCGCTAATTTTGGTTTTGAATTATTTGTTCAAGTCCAGATAAGGTTTAAAAGATAAGAAAAAGGAAAAACTTGCGAGAAAAATAAGAAAAACAACATTTTACTTTTACCCATACAAATTAAATGGGTGGAACGAAGTTCGCCGGGACAGCTAGTATTATGATAAAAACGTAGTAAAACTGCAAAGAAAACAATTCCAGCTCCCGTAACCAAGTTGCAATTTGGTAATTGTTTTTTCGAAAGGTAAGGTAACGATTTCGATAGTGTCCGGTGTAAATTTTATAATTATCTGAATACTGGTTTCTGAGCTATCGATGAAGCTATATAAGATACTAGCTGCGCCCCGCGGTTTCACCCGCGTAGGTCCCAATCCCGCGGGAACTCCGGGATAAAAAGTAGCCTATATGTTATTCTGGGTCTTCAGCTACCTACATACCAAATTTCAACGTAATCGGCGACTTTGTAGTTTTTGCGTGAAAGAGTAACAAACATCCATACATACAAACTTTCGCATTTATAATATTAATAGGATACAGAAGATATATCTAAAATTTCTAGCTGACCTGGTGAACTTTACTTGACGCTGACAGTTACTGAATGGAAAAAAATGAAATTCCCTGCAATTTTCATGGTTTTTCTCTTCACATGAATCTTAAGGATGAGCTAAATTAGTCCATTGTTTCAGGCGTGATACGACGGCCACGCTAAATGGAGTTTCCTTTTTTAAATATACATAAAATAAATCCCCATATACAACAACAAATAACATACATATCGTCTATTTGATATTAATAAAGTTTACATGGGACCACTTTGGAATCATTTTCCGAAAAAGAACTATTAAAATTATTCGTCGTGTAAAAAACATATTACAGTCGAAATGATGAGCTCTTCCTGTTTTAGAGCTAGTCAAAAATGTTATCAATAATATATTATTCACAGCGATTTGTTGGAAATCATTATACCTACACCTTAACCCATCCATCATACAAATGATTGAACAAACTCATGAACACTTGAATTGACGGGTCAAGGTATAATCAACCAAACAAACGAGTTATTTCTATGACAAAAACATAAAAAGGTTCAAGGGTTGTACACCCACCCTCGTTACTGAACTTTGCGATAACAAATTGTGTTGGACGAAAGTTTCGCTAACTTTGTCGTTCGTTAAGTTGGCGTTGATGTTAGCGTTTTCGAAATTCTAAAATCCCAGGTTGTCACTCCTATCAGAATGTCTAGATGTAGGTATGACAAAGTGGAAATATCCTCGTCATTAGAAATGTATGATGTCTATTAACGTGACTTAATGGTGTGTTGCCCACCTGAGAGTGTTGAGCTTTTATTAAAGTAACACTGGCTGCTGTTCCCTAATGTTAAGTAACTGAACATGATACATATAATTGTAATAATTTAAAAATTTGCCATCTGTAGCAATAACTTGAAAATTTTACATATATTATCGAAATCTGCACCTACCAGTTTTATTAAACGAGCAAATACGATTCTTTACATTCAAAGTACGGTCGTAAGAACAAACAATTAGTTAGTTATATATTTATTAAGTTAGCCATAACTTAAGTAATCATTAATCTAACTACAAAAGTATAAAAAGGTTTAGGAGTTGTCGACCCTCGTTACTAAACTTTGCAAATAGTAAATTGTGTCTGCGGAAACTTTTACCGAGTTTATTTTTTCCAAGATACTCTTATAGAATCTATTCCACAAATTTAAAACATTTTTCTTGATGTAATGATGACTGTTAATAATTTCTAATTAAAAAAAACACTAAGATCTGTTGACAAGTTTTTAGAACGTATAACATACTTTAACTAAATTAATCAATATTAATAATCATAAATCTAAGATTAACTAAATACAACAGTTTGTAAGATATTGTGATAGCATTAAACCGAATGCGTTATTTATCTGAAATTCCATAAATGTATGAAACCACGGTCAAACCACGTTACATTTAAATGTGTTTACTCGTATATACACACTTTGTCATCTCGTGACAAAACTTGCAACATGACCGTAACGTTGCGGTTAAAAAACAAGTAAGTGTTACGAGTTTTGACCCATTTTTCAGTAATTTAAGTTCATTGTTATGTTTAATTATTTCCCCCTGTCCCCATACCTTTGAAACCAACGAATC
This sequence comes from Calephelis nemesis, assembly GCA_002245505.1. Lineage (NCBI taxonomy): Eukaryota > Metazoa > Arthropoda > Insecta > Lepidoptera > Riodinidae > Calephelis > Calephelis nemesis. The sequence continues at coordinate 43,053 of NJDD01002855.1, forward strand.
GTCACTGTCAGCTTAAAGTTTTATATTTGAGATCGCTCTAAATCTCCTTTGTATTACTCATAACTCTGTATCATAACTCTTTAGATATGGTAGTGTCTAACATTAAAAAATACAGGTATGTTTATTTACTGATATATAAGTATATTTTTGTTCATTAATTCTAACTAACTTAAAAGTAACTTTAACTCGCGGTCTCGAGATTTCATTTTTGTCGTCTGTGCATCCACAAATTTTAAATTTATGCTTTAGTGAAAACCGGGATCAAAACGCGATATACTTTGTGGTACACGTAAATTATTGAATATTCACGCTTTAAGTTTTAAATATATATTGCTAGATGACCTTAACATTTAAAACCTAATTAGTCTTTCACTAAGTGGGAAAGAAGTTGTTTAGGAACTCTTGAAATATGGGGTGTGCTGACGTAACATATAGGGGCGATAGGTAATTTATACTGTAGCTAGTTCATATTTTCAAATTCACTGAAATTAAATATTCCAACACATCATCCATTTATTAGTTCATATTGATTAAATCCTATTTTATTGTATAAACGTTAAAAAAACATATCGAACATTTCTTATTTAAAAACGTTCACAACGCTATTTGTATTCTAAGATAATCGGTATTAAATACTAAACACAAAGTAACTACGTGCTAAATTTCGTTGGTATCAATTCATAAGATATGGGAATGAATCACGTGCCCCATACAGATAGACAAACAGACACAAGATACCAAAAATGTGTTCTGTTGCCCAATTTTGGTCACTTGCACTAATTTTCAGTAACAAAATAAATAAATATCCTTGGACAAGTCACACGTAAATTGAATCTAACTCGAAAGTAAACAAATTATATACTTGTATTATGGGTGTTAGTCAACGATACTAATACATAGAAATATTTATTTAAATAGATACCGAAATAAATTTAATAAACACCCAGACCCGAAAATGGAGACATCTAAATGTGCATTACACAAATGCCTGCCCCCGTCGGGAATCGAATCCAAGCCTCGTAGTTGGTCGATGTAGTTAGGCGTGTACGCTAGCCAGTCGACCAACGAGGCGGTCAATCAATTTCAATAATAAGTTTAATGTACAAAATTCACTCTTCTATAGTTTTATTTGTCCTGTCCTAGTCGTAACAATGAATATTGAATTTTTGTTTTATAAGAATCTGTTCCTGACAATAAATAACTAACAAAGTAGAAAAGAACTAGCAAAATCAGTTCATACGTTTAGGCGTGATGCGACGAACAAGGGAAATGGGGATTAATTTTTATATATATAATTTAAACTAATAGTTGCGGATATGCTAAGCACTTGTCTTATTTATGAAATATACTATTAATGTTGTAAATTAAGAAAAGTAAGTCTGGAAAGAAAAATCTTGATAAGAATACACGTTTAATAAAACTGAAGAGAGACTAACATTTGATTGAGGTTTTTAGGAAGAAAAAATTGGGGGCTATACAACACAACTGGTTTTCAAAGTTAGCCTTACATGAAATAAATGGAACATCCGACTTAAATTGTTGAAATATTATCAATATGTGTATGAAGAGAGCTTCTTGTATTCAGAATACGCCCTTATTGCAGAAATTCCAAGATAACTTATTGTGTTGAGATAAACTTTCACTAACTTTGCCGTTCGTTAGTGTGCGTTGGTGGCGGCGTTTGGACAAATGTATTGGGTAAATCTCAAATCCCAGGATGTCACGGTATTCCCTTTAGTTGTTTGATCAAATAATTGACAATCAGATGTGTCAATATAACAAATTGACGTCTAGCCTCTAATACGAAATATTACAAAATATGGTTTATATAATCCTATTGTGCTTAAACTTATATAAAACTCCATGACAAAACTACACATACACATCTGAGGGTACATGTCAGGGTAGGTATCTGCGTATAGGGTAGGTAGATACGTAGGTAAGGGTTAATATTAGATTTATATGTAAATAAGCAGACGGGTTTCTTGATTGATATTTATATTTCTAGATTTATATTAAGTAGTAATGTTTGCAGTACTTCTTTTTTTTTTCCATCCTCTCTTATGAAAGTTTGAAAGTTACTCTTCCACCAAACCAAAAAACTAGTGGATGAGCACTGACGTTATAGGGGTAGGAACCTGATAAGGCGATAGTTCTAAGTTTTTAATTTTATTTATGACTCCTCTAACATACGGTTTAATCTGATAAGAAACTAGTAACTGTCTACCTAGTAGGTAATGCTCCGACTAATTCTATCATAGATTTTTATTTCTTTTACGTAAAATAAATGTTAAGCCTCCAGAATCCGATTATTTTAACAATAAAGTAGTTAATAAAGCCTCTGTGGTTTTGTGACCCGGTGGTTAGGTTGACTACATGATGGGTTTCTTTGACTTCTAAATGGGTTTTTTTTAGATTTCGTAACAAGTTACGTTGCTCGGGATTTGACAAGTACCCCGTTTGCGATAAGTTTGCCGTCTATCACGTTGACGGACTAAAAGAACCTACGGCTAATCGTGAGTGTATTAGTCGTACCTCGACTTACCTCTTTTTACATACGGGTGTAGAGATACTTCCACATTTTATAAGTAGTACAATGATTTTTCAAACATGTTGACCTTCAATAAAAACCGCAAGTATTGCTACGTTTCGTAACGGGTCCCAAAACCACCAAACTATTTATTGAAATAGCGCTCTCCGGCTATGGCAATAAAGAAAATAACGTAGAAAACAAGAAACAGTAAATTAACCACAACAAAACTTCATAAATAAATCAAAACTTACTTGGCTAGCGTGTCAGAGGTTTGGTTGTCGAGATAAGCTCCGAGGTGTTCATTATGTGGATAAAGTAACTTTTCGCTCTAACAAATGACCTCGCCAGAGTAATTACTAAACAGTGAAATCATAATGGTTAATATGGAAATGTGAAAAATATTACGGAAATCAGTTTAATTGATCTTGATAAATGTAATGAGAAATGGTTAACCAATTACTTATCATCAAAAAATGGACAGAAAATAATAGAATTGAGTTCATTCCTTCATTTCTCTTTTTTCTTCTTATTTCATTCACTTCATTTCCTTATTTTCCACAGGGCACCCTTTTCATCTTTTCACGTTACACTTAAGCCAAAGGATTTCACTTTTTGAGGAATCATAAACTTAAGAAAAGTGTATGTTTATAATTCTACCAAGTATCAACCATGAAGAGTATAAAAAACATCATTTTAATTTCTGAATTGCCTCTGTGGTCTAGCGGTCCGGATGCTGGACTTGACTGCATGAGGAAGTTCAGAAATTATGATGAAAATTGGTTAACAAAGAGGTTAGGAGTCGAACATAAGTTGGTTAAAAATGCAAAAGTATTAATTTTTTTCTCCGTGTTGGTCCGTGTTGGTCTGGACTCCTTTGCAGAATAGACCATCTGCCTTCCCGTGCCCGGCAGCTCGTAAAAGTCGAGCACAGGCTTACCGTCACTAACACCGTGACATCTGACTAAGCTTAACTATTTCTGCCGCCATAACGTTTGTTTACTATTGCCGTGTTCCGGTTCGCAGGGTAAGGTAGTCCGTAAATTTACTTTTACTCGAGGTTCAACATCCCATCGTAAAATTGGCAACGCACCATTGTTTAGGCGGCTTGAATTTCTTACCATCAGGAAATCCGTATACTGGTTTGTCTTCCAATATCATATAAAAAATAACATAGTGTCTGCGCTCGTTATTATCGTATTTTCATCTCGAGTAGGATAAAGAGAAGTAACGTAAATATTTAATACCCCAACTTCTTTGGCAGCGGAAGATTACTGACTTTAGTGTCTATAGGTGACGTGTACTTCATACCCTCACTGAAATTATCTTTTATTTACTCACATGTCTTATACAAAACGTTATGTTTAATGCTCGCTGGTGGAAACACTTTTTTATAACGTCCGTGACGTAACAATTCAAACTCTGTAGTTTCTTCTAAGCTTTTCGTTTTTTAAATAAAAGTAAACTGGGCTTGAATAAAACCATTCCAATGACGTCAGTGGCCGAAAATCCAGGCCATATAAGATATCGACGCAGCAGTAACGGCTATAAGCCACTGCTGAGTTTTACCATCACCAGAAACCTCTTCCTGTTAACTACTATTTAGCAAAACAAAATAACGTACTTAATTAACATTAAGAAATAATTGTGCTTTATTTTTATGAAATTATAAAACACTAGTGAGCTAGTAAAGTTATATAGATGATTTGGTGGGGAAATAAAAGTAGAAAAGGGGTCCCGACTGTTCTCGTGTGTATTACGCAACAATAGATATTAGCACTATAGTGAGATGGGTAACTAGTAGGTATCTAAGTAACCTATTACTGAAAGATATAGCTTTAAAAATCTACCTATGAAACACGTACTTTGTGTTTATGAAAACACATGTCGTATGTATCTCCGTTAGAATATCTCTCAACTTTCATTGAAGGTTGTAAGCGAGAATATGTCTTTGGAAGTGTGTTTGGTTAAAATATGCATACTACGTATTCTTGTTGCCATAGTGTCAGAGCTCGCTACTGTCGTATTTCTGTCTATAAGGGAGCGTAGATAATAGACTTAACAAAAAAGCTTAACATCCCTACCTCATCAGCAACTCCAGATTACCGACTTTGGTGACCGTAGGTGATGTGTAAACGTCTAAGTTATTTTATCTAGACAATTTAAACACGTAACTACATCTTTCGAAGCCGTACAAAACTTTCAGCCTTTTTTTATTTTATTCAAGATATATTTTAACAGTTCAAACACTGAACTATCCTTTTCGTAATCGACTTATAAAACTTTCAGCTTTTATTCTTCTTTTCATTCAGGGTATAAGCGAAAATATTTATACAACCAGTCAATTTGTTTTTACCAATTTAAACACTGAAATGTCCGTTTCGTAATCTGTTTCAATTGTTTTTCTTAGTTATATTAAGCGTACATATAATATAAGCGAGAATATCTATAAGCCCAGTCGATTTTTTCTTGAAAAGTTAAACATATCAGTTTCGTAATGGTCTCATAAAACTTTCATCTGTTTTCTCACTGACCACATATCACGTAACTGGTTTAAATATTCTCACCTCAAACAACCATTTATCACTCATCTAAAATAATCAACGATACGAATATGTTTATTGATATAACAAAGAATCATATTTCATATTGACTTGATTGATTTACAACGGTTTAGGCGCTTGTTGCTTTCACATACTTCTTGGTGAGGTCAAGGGACGCTGTGCTTTCAAGTCAGCGCTTTTGGCGCTAGAACGACACCTTTAGGCTTCTTGTCTGCGTGTGTGCATTTTTGGGTCTGTTGACAATAAAATGTTACATAATATGGTTTAAGCAAGACACCTAACTCATTAAAATAAAGTCCTGCCTAAAATCATTCGGAAAAACTTACATACATACATATCTTCACGCCAAGTCCCTTACGGGGTAGGCAGAGAGTATCGAGTGCCAGACCTCACGATCCTGACAAACCTGTCTTGCTTCCTTCACATTCATTACCCTTTTCATACAAACACGCCGGTTTCGGAGACTCTTGACACCACCCTTTAATCACGACAAACATATTTTTATATGAGCGCTTAGCAAACAAGCACACGGCTTTGCTAATGGTCAGGGACAATCGAGGTCTATGTAAATCATAGATGTTACAGGTGCGTTGGCTAGGAAGTTTCGAAAAAAAATTTTACTTTAGCAACGGCCAAACACTTCAGTTTAACTATTTAGTCAAAAGCAACTACCTTAACACTTTAGAAGTTCGGTGATCAAAGTTATTCTAAAAAATATTTCATTTCTAAGTATTCTAATTCGTTAAGACATCAAGAAATTGTTGTATAAATAACTATAACATGAAATTTCAAAAATTTCCATAACCTGCGACCAAACCTATGTACATGTAATGTGGCTAAAAACCATCTAGATCACAAAAAATCCGCATTCTTACGTCTATCCGTTCATAAATTTCAATGCGACAGACAGACATGCATGCTTACCTACACACAGACATGTCAACCTTATAACACCCCTCTTTATGCAGGTCAGGGTTTGTAAATCGGTCGTTGTACATATTCTAATTACAATCGGTGCTGGTTACGAACAGATAATGTCGGATTCAGTCTAAGGTCGATAGCGGCCGTTTCTCAAAAGACTTTAACATTAAGAGGTTACTTTGTCTCGGGACTTCCCAAATGATTACATTTGATTACGGCGCTATAAATATATAAAGTTACTTTGTTGGGGATCATTATACGGATGCCATTAATTTAGGTTACTTTGTAGGATACATAATTTATGAACACTGTTGTATTTTTTAAGACTCGCAAAATAAGGACTGGAATAACTTTGGCTGCCTTTATATTGGTGGCTTTTAAAGTTATGGCTGTAAATATCTCTTTTATATCAATTTCAAATTTGATACATACTTAAATTATTTTTAAGCTGAATCTTTGATTTTGTTGTTATCAGTTTAAAGTTGAGTATCTTTTATTATCGTGTACCTTCAATTAGAAGAAACCTAAGTTATTTCTTATAATGTCCGCTATTATATAAATAGGTGTACATCCGTTTTAAAGATTACCACATGTCTGTTGACTAAAAGAAATTTTAAATATTATTTTGTGACTTGTACCGCATCACAACAGCAATAATATTTTTTTTGTAATATGCATTTAGGTTTTTTTTTACTTTTGCTTTAAAAATAGACACAAAATCTTGTGTAGGGAATTCGAATTTGAAAATTATAGCAAAGATATAATTTTTATTATTAGGAAATAATGTTTTAATAGGAAGAAATAAATCTTTAATTTTATAACAATCAACTACTTTAAAACATAATTTTGTCTTCGTTAATATTTAATCAAGAAGTATGTATGTAGTTTGTTAGGCATTCAACAAAATTATGTTTCATGTTACCAGACAATTATGGAGAACGTGTAAACACTTACAATGCACCGTTACTATTTTTTTCGTCAGCAATATGTATTTCTGACTATCAAGAAATCTGTTTATTATTAATAATAACAGTTTACTTTACTGAATTATATTATAATCTGTTTATTATCCTTCCATTATTCTATTGAAAACTAAGATGAACTCAACAGTCTCTTTAAATATAATATGAGTGCACCAGAAATGGTTTACGTAACTGTTTGAAATCCGAACCATTACGGTCGACCAAACAATATACACCTCGTGTAAACGTCGCTTTAATTCCTCACACAAAGTTTGACCTAATCACTTACCTGTTGTATTGAATCAACGACCGCAGCTGTAACCCAAATTCGAATAGACTCATACATTTTCCTTATTAATAATAATATAGTTCGGTTGTAAGGCCGACAATTGGCACAGTTTACTACCAACAACGCCTTGCCTATTCCAGCTGTCATAACGTCCGTGGTCACCACTGTTGTGTTTCAGTTTCGGAGCTAAGCGTAATAAACTTCCGAGTACTTACAGAGGCATCCCAGTCTTAGGTTAGTACAAGTATCTTTCGTGACCACTATTTGCATTGCCTATGCCACCATGAAATCTGTCGGCTGGTTTACCTTACAACCCCTTTATACAAAAACGTACACGGGTTGCATTAAACCGGATGTGCTGGCAGAACGGTGCATTACTGATATTTTTGGATGGTTAGAGAATAATTTTGCAAGAAACGATATCAATATATAAAAGTAATAAGTATTTTTATGTGATAAATACATTTTTTTATTTGATTTTGTTTTAAAACAAAAAATATACATCGCGAGATTTTCAAGCTAGAGCAGATACCGCCGGTGGAACGAAAATCACAGCGGCTCAACATACTTAGTGTACTTCTACTACGAGCACTTATAGTTCTACTCTCCCTCCGTCTTACGAATTACCGAGAAGGTCACGTGTCCTGACGCGGGTGTAACATTATTTTCCATCACGAAAAGTAAACAACGCCGCTAAAGACGTTTTTACTTCGAAAATACATTTCAGAGTTCTAGTTCAAGTTTTGTAATTGTTGTGTAGGCAGGTAGCAAAGGACATACTAGGGTCTAACAAAGTTTGGACTTCTTGTTTCAGTCATGAAAGTTGTGTTTTCATTAAATAGAAATATCGTAATGCTATATTTTTTTTAAATTCTTTTTAAAAAAATGAATTTGGAGTTTATATATCTAGTAAATTTCTTTCTTTTGTATCTAACTTTCATGCATGTATCCTTTCTCCGTCTGGTTTTATCTTTTTACGATTAATAAGAAGACATGTTGACACTTAGATTAAAAACTTTATTTTCATGTCAGGAAATATGTTAGTTTAGATTAAATCCTTTTTAAATTAAATTTAATTTTAGATCGGTTTTAATTTTAAACACAATTCACATCGCCCAAAGAAATAGATCTCTATGATACTTTTGTGTATTGTGTTCTCTTTTTTATATGAAAATTGTGTCACTTTTGTGGTCTAGCGGTTCGACGTTGGACTTGACTTCATCGGGTCCTGGGTTCGATCCACGAAACGGGCAACAAAAGAAAACCTGTATTGCTAATTTCTAAATAAAAACAATGTAGCCTGGGATTGGATATGTGCAATGGTTGGCAATAGACTAACTGCAGAGTCACAATCACATTGTGAGAGTTAGTTTCTTCGGCTAGTTGTGGGTGATCTGGTTGTACCTCCACCTACAACTTCGGGAATAAAGACGTGAAGATATTTTTTTATAATAGCATATTGAGCAAGCAGACTGCTTTCCTGCAGGTAAGATACCATCGCCTATAGATACACAGGTGTCTCTGCTGCGTCACTATCTTGAGGCATGATTCTCAAGACATGGGTGGAAGTCTACCGGTTACCTAATCATTTGTCACCGAACCCAATAAGGGCGAGCGCTGGTATTACGGCGATATGAATAAGTGAACCCGTAATATAAATGCGAGCGAGCTGCTGCTACTACTTCAATCGTTTCCAATTGTAAATGGTTACAAAGACTTTGTAAACGTCAACTGAATTTCTCCATAGCAAAACTTGACTTAATCAGATACCTGTTATACTGAATTACTTTGCAGCTGTAACCTAAATTCCGACGTTTCGTTCATTATCTGGTATTTCTTTATCAATTAAGCATTATAATTATGTTGCTACAACTGAATTTACTGAATACTTCCAGACTTAGTAAACGAAATATTTTTGTTTCTTTATGTTTCTTTGTTAACTTTATGTTTCTTCTGACAAATGAGCAGACAGATCACCTGATGGTAAGTGTCAACGTTTGCCAGAGACATCTGTTACATAAAAGGGGTACCGTTGCTGATAGAGTCAGACAATACTCGTACCTACGCATTTTGAAGAATTCCATATTATCATTTTCGAAAAACAGAGTCAATACATATAAAAGAGAGAGTGCATTTCACAATTTGCCAGATTGCAGGTTTGCTTCGTAGGCTAGTCATTGTCATTTTAAAGTTTTGAAATATATGGTAATTTTTAAGCTTGCGCAAGTACTAACTTGGTTAGGTATATTTATAGTAGCACTTGCCCTGTGCTTGGGTACATCAGGTAAGCCAAATCAGGTTTGCAATGAGTTAATGCCTTTGCAATGTTTTTATATTATTACACTAGCTGCGCCCCGCGGTTTCACCCGCGTAAGTCCCAACCCCGCGGGAACTCCGGGATAAAAAGTAGCCTATATGTTATTCTGGGTCTTCAGCTACCTACATACCAAATTTCATCGTAATCGGCTTTGTAGTTTTTGCGTGAAAGAGTAACAAACATCCATACATACAAACTTTCGCATTTATAATATTAATAGGATTTTGGGTTAATATATAGAAAGTGTACTTCTAGTCACATAAAAATTACTGGCTGTTTACCAATATTTTTTTAAAAATAAGGGATTTTGGCTATAGCACAGAAAGTCCATTTCGGACTTATATTTAACTTATTTTCTTTGGACTGGTTAAAGAAGACATTTTACATATCTATTACAATATAGGTCACTATATGTACATATACTATCTACTACAAAAGCTCCTTCTATATCAAAAATGTCAGATCTAAATACAACATGGGTGAGTCAGTAAATTGGTTTTCCTCCTTCGGCCCAACAGAGTGCCTTTGCAATATTTTTGTATTACATTTTGGGTTAATATATAGAAAGTGTACTTCTAGTCAAATAAAAATTACTGGTTGTTTACCGATATTATTGAAAAATAAGGGATTTTGACTATAGTACAGAAAGTCTATTTCGGACCTAAATTTAACTTATTTTCTTTGGACTGGTTAAAGAAGACATTTGACATATCTATTACAATATAGGTCACTATATGTACATATACTATACAAAAGCTCCTTCTACATCAAAAACAAATGTCAGATCTAAATACAACATGGGTGAGTCAGTAAATTGGTTTTCCTCCTTCGGCCCAACAGAGTGCCTTTGCAATATTTTTGAATTACATTTTGGGTTAATATATAGAAAGTGTACTTCTAGTCACATAAAAATTACTGGTTGTTTACCGATATTATTGAAAAATAAGGGATTTTGGATATATGTAGCACAGAAAGTCTATTTCGGATGTAAATTTAACTTATTTTCTTTGGACTGGTTAAAGAAGACATTTTACATATCCATTCCGATATATGTCACTATGTGTACATAAACTATCGACTATAAAAGCTCCTTCTACATCAAAAACAAATGTCAGATCTAAATACAACATAGGTGAGTCAGTAAATTGGTTTTCCTTCGGCCCAACAGAGTGCCTTTGCAATATTTTTGTATTACGTTTTGGGTTAATATATAGAAAGTGTACTTCTAGTCACATAAAAATTACTGGTTGTTTACCGATATTATTGAAAAATAAGGGATTTTGACTATAGTACAGAAAGTCTATTTCGGACCTAAATTCAACTTATTTTCTTTGGACTGGTTAAAGAAGACATTTTACATATCCATTACGATGTAGGTCACTATATGTACATATACTATCTACTATAAAAGCTCCTTCTACATCAAAAACAAATGTCAGATCTAAATACAACATGGGTGAGTCAGTAAATTGGTTTTCCTCCTTCGGCCCAACAGAGGACAGGAAACGAGCGTCGCTGACAGGTCATCTATCATCGCAAATAATTTGAGTTGCATCCAGTAAGCCATCGCTTATTTGGTAACAATCATCATTATTGCATACGTACAAAATAAGAACGACCTGCGTGAGATTGGCTTCGTGTGGTCTAATTTACAGAAAACTTCCACATTTTATCATTTCCCCCGTGTTGGTCCGGGCTCCTTTGTAGAATAGACCATCTGCTTTCCTGTGCCAGGTAGCTCGTAAAAGGCGAGTATAGGCTCACCGTCACTAACACCGTGACATCTGACTAGGTGGTAGAGTTTAGCAGCGACTCGCCCGGATTGGTACCACCGCCTTACCTATTCCTGCCGCCATAACGTCATGACGTGTTCCGGTTCGGAGGGTAAGGTAGCCGGTAAACTTACTTTTGCTCGAGGCCTAACATTCCGTCCTCTGGTTGGCAACGCACCATTACCACCTTTGGTGTCTCTAGGTGGCGGAAATTTCTCACCATCAGGAAATCCGTCTGCTTCTGCTGTCTAAATAAACATTTAAATATATTAAAAAAAATGTGATATTGTTGCCAATTTAATCTTCTTTTAGGTTTTGTCCACCGGGATATCTTATATAATCACAATGAATCCCTATTTCCCGTGGTCATTGGATCATGGGTAAAAGGATTTTTTTGTCTAAGATTTTTTTACTTATTTTTTTATGTTATGATTTCCTGATGGTAAGAAATGCCGTCGCCTATAGACACCAAATGTGGTACCTAATGGTGCGTTGTCAACCTGAGGCTAGGATGGTTAGCCTTCTGCGTAAGTAAGTAAACCGGCTACCCTACCCTCCAACCGAAACACGACAATAACGAGCATTGTCATTTCGCGGAAGGAATAGCCACCTACCACCTACCACCTAGCTCCTAGCACCTAGCGGTAAACCAGCTCTCATCAGTCTTCTGATGGTAGTAGACAACCGTGGCCTAAAGACACCATAAATATAACAGGTACGTCGCTTTTCTGTGGTTGGAATGTTAGTCCTATGATGCAAGTCTACCGGCTAACGTACCCTTAGGACCGGAAAATGACAAAGTTACAATGGCAGACAATCAGTTAGGGTCTTGTTGACCTACCCTGGAAAGTTGGACTTTACCATCAGTGATCATGTTAGTAATTAACTAAATTTTAAACGATGAACCAATTTTATTTTTATGATTTTTTCGTGCCAGTTCTAACAAAGAACAAAATAGGTTATGAATAAAACAGGGATGATTATATAAATTGATTTCCATGCTGGAAAAGTAGTTTTTCAAAAAAAAAAAAAAGATCATTTAAAAGTTTAAAAAAGTTGAAAAAATGCTTTACATTTCCTATAAATATTATATATGATTTATATTGTAATAATTAAATCTCGTTCGTCTTCAAAATTTATTGAGTATTTTTTTATAAATTATGTTACTTAAACGATTTGGTATTTACAGTTTATTTAGCTACCTAATTGTTTACTGTAATTATGACTGAATCTATTTTAAAAAGATAAATCATTATCTTTATTGTAATTAATAGCAACACGCGTAGCAAAGGCCTAGTTATTTTAAACGAAAAAAAAAATACTAAAAATATTCTCTCTTTCACTATTAATTAGGCATGGAACGCTACGTTTTTTATATAATTTCATAGACTACAGTAATTTTATTTTCATATAGTGTATGTATATATGTACTAATTAAATAACTATAAATCTTAAAGAAAGAAAAAATTTCGCCCCAGACAGGATTTGAACCTGTAACCTTTCGTCTCAAGCCGACGAATGCTCTAACCAATTGAGCTACTGAGCTGAGCTTAAATAACATTGTATGTAACTGTAAAGTGCTTTAAATCTATGTAATAATCATTAATGATTTGTGACGACGAAGTTATCTATAACATAACTGAAATGAAGATTTATTTTATTTACAAAAATAAAGTGATCCTCTTATGACTTACATCCGCTACATTAGTGACTGTCCAATTACATCAAAACGCGATGTTCGTCGCCGTAATTTGACTGAGATCACTGTAATTTGGATTTTTTAATATTCCATTACTAATGTCGTTGCGGCTTTGCTTCTGTAGATTTCGTTTTTTAAGTTAATTGTGTATGATATTAAGGTTCCTGGAATGGAACTTATATTTGTTATTTAAAAGAATTAGTCTTAGTTATTATCCTAAACTCAAATAAAAGACGAATAGCGTCTTTATATTGTTAATTACGTTTTTATCCTTGTACCTAGCCACTAGATCATAGAAGATTTTTTAATCGTAAAGTAATTTAAACAAATACAAAAACTAATATAATAACTATAATAGCTACGAGTCTATAGTTTTTTTGTATGTGAAATTTGTGGGTACAAAGCGAAATAAACTTTAGATGGCAGGGACAAGTTTCAAACGAACATAACTCTGAAATCAATCGTAATTGTAACGTAACTCTGCATTCTTTAATTTATTTGAAGTTTTTGATTCATTTGTGTAACGAAACATTTTAATTAAACACTCTTTTTGGAGGTTAAACTCTTGTACTTGTGATCTTGTTCTCTTGTGTCCACTATGCACTTTATTTAATACTTTGTGTTACTCTGTAGCTAACCGGTTTCACTTTTTACAGCATCATCAGGGCTTTATAACTAAAGATAAAAGGTCTGTTCTAATTTAGCGTTTAGTACTTATTTGGTTGGAAGTTACCGTCAGTAACTTCCAACAATTTTATCAATAAAAAATGTTGCCATTTTCCTTAAGCGCTGCAACAAGCCTTAATGGACGGACTAGTGTTGCCAATTCTTTTTTTGTTGTTATAGTTTAAAATAGGAGAAGGTCAATATGAAAACAAACTCAAGAGCCATAGGAAATAAGGACAGGACAACGTCTTTACGTATTCATTAAATACGTATATCGTTTTTGTTACTTAAATGCATCACTTTACGTAATCGCAAAGTTGCAATTATGTACCTTGGTTACACTAAATGTTTAAAACACAGTCTTCAGGCTTAGTATTAACATAAGTAGTCATTTGTAAAGAATATTCCGTATTACAGAGAATAGAAATTTCGTAAATCTTTATTCCATTCTGCTGTCGTGCAAACAGAGAATTAGGTCCGCAGCCTACGCATCTGTTTATTTCATGAAAGTATTTTCTTTAAAAATGATAAAACATACCAGGAGCTTTCACAATTTTTATACAAGAAAGATGAAATACTGCTTTTGTGATATGTTTGTTTTATTAGAAGCTTATTTTAGTAAGTATTGTGAAATTATATATTTAGCAAAGCGAACTGTACACTAAAATTTGAACAAAAAATCTAATATAAAATGTTTTTTCTTTGTCAAAGTTACCATTTCAACGGGACGTATTTATATTTAACAAATAATAGACTAATTCTTAAATAAACGTTACGCCACGTTGAAGACCTTGGCTAAATCTGTGTTTAAACTAGCTTCGTTGTGTTTGTACAGTTCTGTAAATCGTCTACTAAAATCCATTGGAATGTCGGGATAGCAGCCTATATCAAGGTTTGATCTATGAACTGAACGAAATCGATTCAGCCGTTTAATGTAAAAAGAACACATCCATACAAACACGCACTTGCATATGTAATATTATTCGAAATTTTGGGTTTATTGATTTTTGGTAGCAAATTTAAGTCTTTTTTTATTGAGGCATATGTCTCAACAAAAAAATGCTGATTACTTTTAACATTAGTAATATTTTTTTTGTTGCAGAGGTAAGTGTATCGATGCTACTGAACTTAAGAAGTTAAAATAAATAATTTTTTTTCGTACACAACACCAATTATAAAAAAAAATTAAAAAAGAATTACTCAGAGAGAGTTCATTTCTAATGAAAGATGTTTCTTCTAGTCAACCAGTTGAAGGAAAACAGTAAATGAAATAAGTGTATAAAAATAATACTAAATATACCTATTTAAAACACAAACATAAAAAAAATACACATACTTAAATATAAATACACAAAAGGTGCTTAAACAACCTTAAGCAAATCTTGTTAATTATGAAATCAAAATATATCCTATTAATATTATAAATGCGAAAGTTTGTATGTATGGATGTTTGTTACTCTTTCACGCAAAAACTACAAAGCCGATTACGATGAAATTTGGTATGTAGGTAGCTGAAGACCCAGAATAACATATAGGCTACTTTTTATCCCGGAGTTCCCGCGGGATTGGGACTTACGCGGGTAAAACCGCGGGGCGCAGCTAGTAATATATAATAATAACAATCAAAAGTAGTTAATTTTGAAAAGAAACAATGGTTTTTACATTACCGAATTTCACTGGGAAGTAAGCTATGGAGCTTTCTTACAGCACGAACTTTGAATAAAAGCGAATAGGCAGCAGAATGACTTTTGGAAAAGAGCAACAGAGTATAGACATTTGAACGACAAGTTGGATCGTGAGAATGTAAAAAATGGGTGAATTGCTAAGATAATTAGGATATAGTGAATTAAATAAAATGTTGAACAGCAAGCAAAAGATGTGAAATTTTCTACGTTTATATTAAGGTTAAAATTGCAAAATAGAGTTTTTATGTGTGGCTATTAGAGAAACTACAGACAGATAGAAAAGAAGTATATATTTTGATAACATAGCGAAAAACCATAAGGGTTTCCTGATGGTAAGTGATAACTTGTGGACACCATTAATGTCGTAGGTGCGTCCTTACCAGGGCAAGTTGCTGCACAGCATTCTACCTGTGGTAAAAAAAGAATAGTATTTGTCCAGATATTATTATTACTACAAAACTATGTGAACGTGAACACCCTGCACTAAACTAACCCTGAACAAATAGAGGATATGAGTTATAAAGACGCACATGCTCTATCGCCATCTCGTTAAATCCATCGGGGGGCACGTAATCCGAGTTCACAGATTAACATTTAAACAAGTTTTATGCAAATAGGTTCAAAAAACCGAATCCAATATCTCACTTCAATAAAACTAATTTTAGAAACGTACCATCACAAGCTACAATCCCTTATATAGAAAATTATACTTTTTTTGTCCCTTATATGTTTAGACATGATATTGATTTAATTTTTACCATCATATTTAAAATTATATTACTACTATTCCTTTATGTTATTTACAAAGTGGCAGGTTAGTTATAGGTGGTATTAAGGTACCTTCGGCCAGAAAACGGAATCATTATGGAAGTTATGCATAGGAAATAATTATTTCTATTAATTATAAAGTAAAGTATCTTCACGCCCATATCCCGAAGAGGTAGGCAGAGGAACAACCAGGGCACCTACAACTATCCGAAGACACAAGTTCCACAAAGTGATAGGTGGCAAGCCTATCGCTAACCGGGCACATATCCAATCCCGATCAACGTTTTTTTTATTAGCAAATTGAAAAAAAAAAACAATTTTCTTTTTGTTGCTCGACGCGGAATTCGAACAACCGAACCGCTAGACCACAGAGGCGATCTATTAATTATAATATAATTTTTAATTTCTGTAAAAATACTCACCTGTGTCAGAAATAAACCTTAATTTTTCAGCCTAGAAAATATCCGCCAGATTCCTAATAAAACAAATTAAGCAATCAAGAAATTATTATTTAACACAATATTTACCTTAAGAACCAATAACAAATTAATAAGCCAATAATAATTAAAAGAAACCCCAGGCGCCTTGTTTTCATTTAATAAACTGGCCAATTAACGTCGGCTATACGTCGCGGCGGAACCCTTTCACAGTAACCCCGCCCGTCGGCTTCCCCTTTAATATAGAACTATTGTTTTTTCGTTAGAAATCCATCGATATCGGATTGTGAGATTTGAATTTGTTTTTGGGGATATTAAAAATTGAATGCGCTGTTTTTGTTTTTGTGATTTTAGTGCACAGCTTGCGCTATACAATTTGCTGCAGCTTTGGCAGTAATATTATCGGTCGTCATTTTAAATTTACTGAAATAACTTTGTAGAAATATGCTTCTTGTTTGCGTAGCTTTCTAAAGGTATTCAATATCTGTATATGCAAGGAATCGATAACACTTTTATGGTCTACGAATGCAGTTTTTTAACTATTAGGTTTTTTAACTACCCTATTGCATTATTGATTTACTAAGTTTGAGGATTTTAGTTGGAAGTGGTACTTTACCTTACCATTTTCTGCCATCATAGTGTCAATGCAATTATCTTAAACTGTCCAAAGTAACACTAAACAGCAAATTTACTAACACAATAATTACAATCCTAGGTCAGATCCTCAGGTTGCCACTGTTACCATTTTTGGAGTCTAAAGTGGAGCGATAATATTACTAAAAAAATAAACCTTAAGGAAAATTCTTTGCTTGTTTGCTTTTCTATCAAATCTGCATATTTATAAAAATGATATTTCGTCATTGCTCAATTTGAGTAATTAAAAAATAATCGTTTAAATAAAAAAAATAAAAAAAATGCGATAGTGAAAATTGTTACTTATATAACTTAATTAAGTTACATTTGTAGTTTTTATGTATTACAGAAAGAAGCTCGAGGTTATAGTACAATTTAGTAAATATGCATAAATTAAGCGCACCAAAACTTCAAACACCGACTCCAACTATTTCACCAATACTTCGTCAAGACAAATGAAATATTAATGCATTATTAACGTAACTCAAAAACTACTAGTAGGACTACTATTAACATTTATGTGGGACTGTTTCGGAACCATTTGCTTTCTTTCGTAAACAATTATTATCAAATCAAGAATTTGTACTCAATGACATACAGTTGGAGTCGGTTTTTGCAGTTTTACTGCACTTAATTGTCACTTATCTCGATGACCTCATCATAGATGGGATAAAAGTTGGAACCGTTGATGAAGTCGCCAAGATACGTGAAAATTTTATGCACTATCCTATTAATATTATAAATGCGAAAGTTTGTATGTATGGATGTATGGATGTT
>NJDD01002855.1:62343-101748 GCA_002245505.1 Calephelis nemesis
TCAAACACCGACTCCAACTATTTCACCAATAATTCGTCAAGACAAATGAAATATTTATGCATTATTAACGTAACTCAAAAACTATTAGTAGGTCTACTATTAACATTTATGTGGGACTGTTTCGGAACCATTTGCTTTCTTTCGTAAACAATTATTATCAAATCAAGAATTTGTAATTAATGACATACAGTTGGAGTCGGTTTTTGCAGTTTTACTGCACTTAATTGTCACTTATCTCGACGACCTCATCATAGATGAAATAAAAGTTGGAACCGTTGATGAAGTCGCCAAGATACGTGAAAATTTTATGCACTATCCTATTAATATTATAAATGCGAAAGTTTGTATGTATGGATGTATGGATGTTTGTTACTCTTTCACGCAAAAACTACAAAGCCGATTACGATGAAATTTTGGTATGTAGGTAGCTGAAGACCCAGAATAACATATAGGCTACTTTTTATCCCGGAGTTCCCGCGGGATTGGGACTTACGCGGGTGAAACCGCGGGGCGCAGCTAGTTAAGTATAAATCAAATACAACTAGACAATCATCATAACACTAATATAGACTACTTCGGAATCGTGACCTTATATTTCTTAAGAAAAACCATTGAAATCAGTTGGCTATTGGCCGAGTAATCTCGTAACAAAGGAACACATAAAAATTAAATATAAAACATGCAGTTTACAGGACTTCCTCCTTTTTCAGAGTCGGCTAAAAATACCAGGGCCCTTACCATGAGTTTACGGCTTGTCAAGTTTACTACACTCGCTACCGTCGCTGTCAAATGTATGTATGAAAACTTTAAACAGCGCCTCTAGTGGTAACTAAGAGGAACACGTTTTTAGACCAAAATTGTCATAGATTTCGACACGTAACTTACCGTACGTAATCTATACAAACTCATGGTAGAGGCTCAGAAGATGTAAAATGACATTTCCTGTACTTACCGGAACGGAAAAACTTTTCCAGCCAGTTCATTCGCCGCCGATCCGTCTACACCCTTGACTGATTGGATTCGACCTCTCCTTTGCCGGCGTGTGAAATAACACGTCACTCAAATACAACCGATAATAAATTCAATTTTCTGTTCCCGTGCCGATGAAACGACCGGACAGGATTAAATGTGCACCATTCGTCTTTTGTTCTTCGCAATTCGACATTCTCTCTGCCTTCGTGACATTTTTGGAATTAACGTTGACCTCGATCTGTAATAAAAAGTTTTTACAATGTTGAAACGTTTTAGAGATTGGCCATTTGTATGTTACATGACATATTATTGGTATATAATTATTTCAATGTAGATTTTTTAATAAAAATAAATTGTATACTTACGGCTTCGCAGTTTTATGTAGAGTTGAGCGTACCTACATTGTGTAGAACTTTATAAAATATGTCATCTAATGAACTTTAAAATTATAGAGGTTATTATTTGTGAGATGTGTATATAAATTGTCATACGTAGAGAAACATTTTTTAAAAACACTTACGGGCGCTGCAAATAACGCGACAGTGAAGCAAACACTTTTATCAATAAAGTAAGTAAGTATCTTAACGCCCATATCCCCGAAGAGGTAGGCAGAGGCACAACCAGGGCACCCACGACTAGCCGAAGATACTAAGTCCCATAATGTGATAGGTGGCAAGCCTATCGCCAACCGGGCACGTTTCCAATCCCGACCAACCTCTTTTTTATTAGAAAATTGGAAAAATCCAATTTTCTTTTTGTTGGCCGACCGGTGATTCGAACCCGAGACCTCATGCAGTCAAGTCCAACACCAGGACCGCTAGACCACAGAGGCGACCAATAATAATAATAATTAAAGCTCAGTAAAACTAATAAAAAAACCGTCTTCGATTTCAAGTAGGTATCTAAGACATAATAATATGGGTACGCTAAAATTAAGTATATTCCACGATATCCTTCGAATCCAATCTTCAGATCCAGACTTGGTGGAAATGAGACTACTTTGGTAGGACGCTCTTAAAAAAATCGTTTCAGAAATGACGGAAAAATCGATTAAGGTACATAAACAAATATTCAGTAGTCGGACTATTATGTTATGTTCTTGCTTTTTGGTGTGGGTTAAAAGTTGTCAATAGTTACAACAAATTATGTACAACGTTCTAATAAAATGTACCTAATGCAAGACTTTGTAAATATATTTGGATGTTTAGGTACTTGGGTTATTATGTAATGTAATATCCGAGTGATAAAAAGTATCTAACGATATTTGTTTAACAATAACTAGTTAATTATGTTATTCAATTTAACTTGACTAAGACCACTCGATGATAGAGTTTCGATCTTATGTGTTGGATGCTTGAAACTTCTTTTGGATAGATTACAAAACATGTGCAACTAGAGTCAAGTCTCAAGAACTAGTATTTATCCCATTATGAATACTTTATGACTTATATGATATCATAAAATGTAACTTATATAACAGTTTTTCGTATATTTTATGAATATTATCTTAAGGTTATTGATATTACGTAGAATGAATTTCTATGTGTATAAAAGGTGACATATCGAGTTACTCATTTTTAAAGAAAATTAGACTCTGTTATTAGAAATTAGAGGCTACCAGTAGATAGTGTGACGTGCGGCCTTTTGTACCTAAGAATTTAGAAAATCTGTCCAGAGTTTCGTCTGTGTGATGAAGTGTCTTAATTTTTTTTATGTTAGAGAAAGGCAAACAAGCAGACGGATTTCCTGATGATAAGAAAATCACGCCGCCTAGAGACACCAAAGATGATAATGGTGCGTTGCCAACCTGAGGTCAGGATGTTAGGCCTCGAGCAAAAGTAAGTCTACCGGCTACCTTACCCTCCGAACTGGAACAAATCATGACGTTATGACGACAGGAATAGGTAAGGCGGTGGTACCAATCCGGGCCAGTCGCTGCGAAACTCTACCCCCTAGTCAGATGACACGGCGTTAGTGACGGTAAGCCTTTGCTCGCCTTTTACGAGCTGCTTGGCACAGGAAGGCAAATGGTCTATTCTGCAAAGGAGCCCGGACCAACACGGGGAAAATGCCTTAATTCATTTGTGTGATATCAATGATGGATGATCAATTCATAATGTGTTGAAATGTCTTAATTCATTTCAGTAATATATTTAGCAGATAGATATTTTTTTATTATATCCGCTTAACCAAAACTAAATTACGTTAATCCAGTTATCTGTAATGATAATTTTATACTATTTGATTTGATGCCAAATATCGGCAACATGAACTGTGTAATCTCATATGTGGTGCAAAGCTCGGCTCAGGTAAGCTGCAATCAAGATATGTCACCATATTTTTTACCAATTTTACATTCCACTATTGGATATACTAGTATATGTAGGGCTTATCTTACCTTTGCTCTGTATATTTTAAACTAATATGTGCCTATATTTACCGCAATAATCGTCACACGTAGCATTCGTGTTGGAGATCACAGTAGGTACTATCTTAAGCTACCTTTAGCTATCTGATCTCCCGTCATGTCATTGTATGCATATTTTCGGTATTAAATCCTTACCTTTTTGTTTTTAATTTGGGTTTTTTAATCGTCAAGCATAAAATGTGAACCTTTAAGAGTGTTTAGTGAGTGTTTTTATTTTGTTATACGTAATAAGTTTTTACTTTCAAATATATTCGACAGAGATGCTAATAAAGAAATGTTTCTCACCAAGTCGTGAAAATAAAAGTATTGAGCTACAAGTAAATAATTAAATTTATATAAATTAACACGGGTCGAACATTATCAGATAGTAATGGTAATCGTAACATCCAAAGAGCTCATGAATACTTAAATATTCGCACTGAGAGCAACATTGTTGCGAATATTTATATGTAAATATCTTTGATAATATCCAATATTCCGCATCTATTTGTATATTCAATTTCACGTTTTTGAATTTGAAACATTTAACCCTTTATAAACACTTTTCATTTCTTCTGTTATAATCAAGTATTAAGTAATTTTAAAAAGATGGTTATGTAAGTTATGGTCGCTATGTTGTAACAGGTTTAGTATCAAACTTAAACTCTCAAGTCATGCGGTAGAAATAAATAAGACAGTGTATCCTAATTAGTCCGAATTAGGTATTTTGTATATACCCACCATTAATGGGTATATACAAGACAAGTGTTATTGATTTCTCTTTCTGAGTTTAGATATTTTTACACTCGTGAACTTACAGCCACAATACATGCATAATATGGAATGTTTAATTTAGGGTTGGATAAATTTTTGAAATTTGTCAAGATAGATATTTACTTATAATATATAGATACGTATATAAAAACTAAAACACATTTAAGTATAAATTGTAAAATTTTGATTTTGCTGTAATCGTATGTGTTTTCAATCAATCAATCATTTATTTGCTTACAATGTGGTACAAGTATCTTTGTTGGTTTACAGTTTATAATTTTTTTTTAGATCTACACATTTTGGTCAATAGTTTGACATGCAAATTTAGTTAAAACATGAAATAAAATTACAATGATTTAAATAATTAAAATAACAATTTGGATTTAGAATTATAAAACGACTCCCATCTCCTCTATCTGTTTAAACATCCATAAAATAAAAACCATTGAAATAAAAAAAATAAGAATATTGGTAACAAAATATTTTTAAGAACTCAGTAAAAAGAAAATAAAATAACAGACATAAACATAAAATTTAAAAAACATATGATAACAATTAAAATGTCAAAAAATTGGTATTCTTTACATGTCAACAAATAATTTATCACAAAAAATAATTTATACCTAATTTATGACTTTTAGGGCCACTTGCACATTCCTGGTTTAAGCATTTAACACTTAGTTAACGTCTAACTCGAGTTAAATCACCTTATAATTGACAGTTTAACTCAATGTCAAATGTAACCCGGGAATGTGCAAGTGGCCCTTATACTTACATACAATTATTAGATGATTTGGCAGACGTTACATCCTGTCTATCTCATGAGTATTACATTAAGTAGTTTTCTCCTTTATATCACATTTTCTATTTCGTTGATTTTTAAATCATGACAATATTTTTTGTGCCAAAAGAAACCAAATTCATTTACAAATTAAGTTCAAAATCAATGACTCAACTGATTTTAAGTGAAATATAAACGTTAAATGAATTTCCATGTTTGAAAGTTCCTAACGTAAATTTATTTTACATTCACGTAAACTCGAAAACGTTTAATTTATAACTGTAAATTGAAAACTTATTTTTAGAATTCAACAAAATACCCTTCTTTATTTTTATAAATATTTAGCCAACTCAAATTTATTTCAAAAGAAAATTTCAAATTCAAATGAAAACTAAATTGAAACAGAACTAAACACTGAAAAGGTTCACATTGAAAGCAATCATTTGCAGGATATTACCAAATAATCTCAGAATCCCACGCTAAACCGTTTTCCCCTCGCATGTCTATGAAAATTTAATTTCAAAATCGAATAACGCCGAATGCTACACTCGATTTCAAGTGCAGAAACATCAAGTTCTAAAATATTATAGTCAAATACTCGTGGTAGTGGTGCTTATGCACGATTAAAATGGAATCGCAATGGATTTTATACTGTCTATTGAGGATTTTTGGTAGGATTCCATTATCTTTAGATATATATAAATGAATCTCCTTTTTTCTTGGTCATCGCATCACGCCTGAACGGATGGGCCAATTTTGCTAACCCTTCATTTTATTTATTTACTAGCTGCGCCCCGCGGTTTCACCCGCGTAAGTCCCAATCCCGCGGGAACTCCGGGATAAAAAGTAGCCTATATGTTATTCTGGGTCTTCAGCTACTTACATACCAAATTTCATCGTAATCGGCTTTGTAGTTTTTGCGTGAAAGAGTAACAAACATCCATACATCCATACATACAAACTTTCGCATTTATAATATTAATAGCATTTGCAAAGTGTAAGTAAGGTGCTAGTTTTAAAAAAAAGGGTTACAAGACTCCGCTTATAGAAATCGCTCGATTATTTTGCGCAAAAATGCCTTGCTTGTTGTTCAAAAGTTTTTTTTTTATGACATTGGAAGGCAAACAAGCAGACGGATTTCCTGATGGTAAGAAATTCCCGCCGCCTAGAGACACCACAGGTGGTAATGGTGCGTTGCCAACCACAAGCCGGGATGTTAGGCCTCGAGCAAAAGTAAGTTTACCGGCTACCTTACCCTCCGAACCGGAACACGTCATGACGTTATGGCAACAGGTAAAGCGGTGGTACCAATCCGGGTGAGTCGCTGCGAAACTCTACCACCTAGTCAGATGTCACGATGTTAGTGACGGCAAGCCTATGCTCGCCTTTTATGAGCTGCCTGGCACAGGAAGGCAGATGGTCTATTCTACAAAGGAGCCCGGACCAACACGGGGGAAACAATGTTATTCTAAATCCGTATTTCTACATCTTTGTAAGCAAATTTTTAAGATCTGCAAAGTCAAATGCTTTTGACATGTCAAAGTATAGCCCACGGTATTCTCAAGTATAACTCGACTTTTTTGCCTTGTTTATTATTATTTGCTAACGAGAACACTGGCCTTGTAGTTGAACTATTTTTGGTAACCATATTCAATCAGTTTGTATATTTTTATGTCTTTTTTTCAAAACCCGTAGCGATGACAAGGATCAAAGCTTTGGTCTTGTTAACCATCCAACGACCATCCACTTTGTAACCCATCAAGTATCGGTGATAAAATATCAGCTACACTTTCAATAAATGTAGTAGACATATTATAATCATAACCTACATACTTAGCATTATTAAGCAATTTAATTATTCGTGAAATTTCAGTTTCGTAAGTTTGATTTAAAAATATACTGTCTTTACATTCTTTAATGTTATTACTGAAAACGTTTGTTGCTTGCGCTATTTTCTAGTTATTTTGATTGATAAAATAATTGTCGAAATGATTTGCAATATTTCAGGCATCTCGATATTATAATTTACGTCCAGGGATAAGAATTACGAAGTATCCCGTTTTACTTTTAATGCCTGTACACAAAGCTCGACTTGCATTTTTAGATTTGAGGGTATACCTTCTATTTACTTATTTTTTAAAGTTTTAATACAATTCATTAGAATCCTAAAACTAAAACAAAATACTTTAAAAAAGTATCTTCACGCCCATATCCTTGATGTGGTAGGCAGAGGCACAACCAGGGCACACACGACTAGCCGAAGATACTAAGTCCCACACAATGTGATAGGTGGCAAGCCTATCGCCAAACAGGCACATATCCAAAGCAACGTTTTTTATTATTAGAAAATTGGAAAAAACCAATTTTCTGTTTGTTGCCAGACCCGGGATTCGAATCCGGGACCTCATGCAGTCAAGTCCAACAACTGAACCGCTAGACCACATAGGCGAATACTTGTTTTTGTAATATTTGTCTCGGAACTGTCAATTTTAAAAATTGGTTATTTAAATGTTTGTGGTTGTCCATTTGAAAACAAAGATCGCGTATCATACATACAGTGTCATGTTCTTTTAAACTTGTTGACATCAGTTTCTTCAGTAAGTTCGGTTTATGTTAAGCTTCGTGTTCGCTAGTATGCTTTTTTAAAACAGTTTTTTTCGGACATTAAGGATACCTATTCTATAAGAAATGTTATCGTAACACTCCCGAATCCTATACCTAACTAATAAGTTTAGAATTTTATGTTACTACATAAAAGTTTTATTAGATTTATTAGTTGATTTGTATTTTTTCCACTATCATTTTACAATCGAGATTTGATTTCCGTATTTAATTCTTATAACCAAAAAAACATTTCATCGATAATGGTCTAATATAGGTGCAGTCCAAATGCATTGGTTTAATCGACTTTTCGATTTCTATAATAAAAATAAAATTTAGCCTTTATTACGAACTACTTGAAAATTTAAAAAAACACTGCCGTACTGGAGGATTTTACTTGAACCACTTAGTATTCATTTGCACAATCTTTTTAAAGAGTTTAATAGGTTTTATATGTTCTAGTTGCATTTTAAAAAGTGTTTTATTATGCTAAATAACGATAGGTAAAACCTCGATATCATAATTAACTTTATCAAACAGCTTCTTATTTGCATGCGTAACGCGTGCCCAAATAACCATTCTCGGTTAAACTCGAAATAAGCAATAAAAATTTAGTTTCATTATTTATGTGTTCGGCACGAATACTTCCGTGTAACCGCCCTTTCTAGGATTTCGTTTGTACTTGTATTAAAGTAATTCTAATGAAAATATGCTTTTTATTACATTCTTTCAACGTTAATAGCCCTCAATTTACTTTACTTCAAGTAAGATTTTTTCTGGTCAGGAAATAATTTAAATGGAAACATCTACATTAAGTCTTCTACAGATAAAACTAATTATACTATATATATATATATAAATTTGACTTTTCAAATTTTACGAAATATTATGTATATATTACTTTATTGAAAAAAAAAACTAAAAAGACTTATGCGTAAATTACAAACAATCCCACAAACAAGTTAGTGCAATTTAAGATATAAGCTACTAATTTCGTTTGTTCATTCCACCTTCATGCATGTTCTGCAAATAAGATTCCTCGGTGACACCTTTCAATTTTTAAAGACATTCAGTTGTCTCGTTTAGCGTACATGCCCAACGCCACCAGTCAACTAAAACCTAGGGTTCGTTTCTCTAGACGGATAGGATTTGGGTCTGTGTATTAAATTTAATCCAGTATCTTTTTAAGAATTTATATGTGTTAAACTCTTATGAGTTGTAATGTGCTTACTATGCTTACTATGGGGTTATGCTTTTGTGTAATTCATCCAAGTATATTTATTTACTTGCTGACCTAACAGACGTCCTGTCCTATGTTATATGGACCTTCTCCTGACAATAACTAACATAACGAAAAAAAAATAGCAAAATTGGTACGGATTCAGGCGTGATGTGATTACGAGAAAAAGAGATTCATTTTTATATACATATACTAGTAGTCTATTCCAGCTTCAAACAGGTGGATAAACTTTTATGTTACATATAAATCTTCGTCTTGATTCACTATATCTTTTGCAAAAAAAACGAATCAAAATCAGTTTTTCTTTACTAATTTCGTTGTAACTAATTTCGTTGCTGGATAAATAATGAATTCGAAAAGTTGGAGCTCAGTAAGGGATTCTAAAGGAATAAGCTAAAACTAATAATACAAAACCTTAAAAGGAATCAGCGGCAGCCGTTTGAAATCTGGTCTAGAGACTCGACCATTCCTGGGTACATCTTGATACCTTTGACAATTCAATACAAAGCTCACAGATAAGCCCCATTACAAATATCACCTGACAGAATAAACGACATGACACATAAAAATGTTTGTGGGGAGTCCGGACCTGGAATGTAATCGAATCCAATACTGACCGGGATTATAAAGTTAGAAATGGCCTGTCCTATTGACGAAGATTTCTACGTGACCAAGGTAGACATGTATAAATACTTGTTTACACCGCCTATAAGTCGATTAGCAGGCAGTGTATGTTTTATATAAAAAAACTTTGATCTATGCTTCAGTTATTTTTAGATTGTTGTACCTAATAGAGTTTTAAAGTCGAATACTCGTACATAATTTAAAAAAAATAACATGAATATACTTACTACTGTCTATATACTTTTTACATAGTTAGCAAAGATTTCTTTAGAAACTAAAGACAAAAAAGAATGTGTGCAGTATGATCACCAGATGATAATCATTATATTCAAGACGTTACGTAAAATGTATCAGTATAATAGCTGTCCCGGAAAACTTCGTTCAACCCGCACCGTTTGTATCGGAAAATTTTAAATTTTGGTTTTCCTAGTTTCCTCTCAGTTTTTCCTTATTTCTCACCTTTTAAACCTTCCTTGGACTTCTACAAATAATTCAAAACCAAAAGTAGCCAAATCGGTTCAGCCGTTCTCGAGTTTTAGCGAGACTAACGAACAGCAATTGATTTTTATATATTATATATAAGATTACGTCTTGTGATGTTAGCTATTCTAAACATATAGGAATTAGGAATGTCAATTGTGTCTATGGCACATGGCTGATTGTCGTGATCTTATTCTTAGGGGATATGATCTTACGGTAACACTATCATCCCTATCCTGTCTGGATTGTAAACCTGTTAGAGTTTGTTGTTTTGGATTATCCCTGCCACTAAATCCTAAAATGTGGATAGAGTGTTTAAAAACAAATTTATCGTGTCAAATTGACCTGGCTCCATAGTGCACTTCAAAACATCAAAATAAACAAGGCATGGAATGTCTATTTTAATTTATAAAAGTTTTGTCAACAACGTTCAGCTTCCAATACCGGGTTTATAGTTTTGTAGTTTAGATAGTGTTTGTTATATTTGTTGGTTATGTATGTTTGTCACTCGTTTCGAAATAAACTTTAAAGTCCTTCATTTTGTTTGTGGGTTAACGTATCCACAAATTGGTTTTAAGTTGGTTTTAATACTTGAAATAAATTTCATTGAATTTCTTTTGAAATACGTATTATCGGACAAATATTTACATAATATATGGAACGACACATTGTAAATACATGCTTTACTTGAAATTAGTATGATAAATGCTTCGTTTCATCTTAGTGCATTTTTAGGGTAGGAACGTAACAATATCATCGCCAGCAAGAGGAATAATCTAGCAGTTTATATTGCATTTTATTTCACTATTGTAATATTGGATAGAATTGCAGCGGTAGCTGTAACCATTTAGGCTGCGCTGTTGTAGTTTTCTAGTCTGGAGGAAACTTACTTTACTAATATTGGAACCTCAAGCATGCAGCTTCTCGTTTTTTGTGTGTGGTGAATTCTTTCGGATTTTCTAACACTAGGAAATACATACCACCTCCACCGAATGGTAATGCTCTTTTGCCAACTACTACTACTCGTGATTGTATTATTGAGACTTAGTAGTAGTAGTATTTGTGGGAAAAACTACTAAAATGTATTAAAAAAATGTTTCAACTTTTTGGCATCTGCTACTAGGTTAAAAAGCATCAATCTAACAAAGACGTTTGACTAAATCTTCAGTAATCAAGATCTAAAACTGGTTATGCTAGTAGCGAAGTACTATGTAACAACTTGCCCGGGTAGGGATTCATTGCCTTATGCATATTCCTGCCACCATAATGGCTGTCATGTTCCTGTCTGAAGGATTGGGTAGGACGCTGAAGCACCTATAACATCTATGGTGTCTATACTCCACAATTTTCGCTTACCATCAGAAGACTCTCACATAAAAAAGTTGCAATGGTGTTGAGTAAAACAGTCAGTGATTAAAGTTATATAACCATTTTAATTATTGTTTCAGGTAAGGCAGATATGGCTGTTAACGCGGTTATACCCATAAAATCTCTCCAACCACCTCTTTGATCTTGATATGAAGTAAGTGCGTCGAGTACCGTTTAGCAATAAACGTCGCTTGGAAAGTGTAATGCGTTAGATACGTCAATTGCAAAATAATTATGGGTGCATTTACTGGAGACTAAATAAAAGCAGTTGAAAGCTGAAACGAACACCATTAATATATAGAATCTGGAAAAGCTATTAACTTTACGCTAATTTGAAAGAGTAACTTCTAGTTTAATACTCCTCTATATTACGTCCTTTCTCGAGCTGAGTTGAGCTTCGTCGTACCGGACCAACTGTTTTAATAAAATAAATAGTTAGTTACAAATAATAGCATTATTG
This sequence comes from Calephelis nemesis, assembly GCA_002245505.1. Classification (NCBI taxonomy): domain Eukaryota; kingdom Metazoa; phylum Arthropoda; class Insecta; order Lepidoptera; family Riodinidae; genus Calephelis; species Calephelis nemesis. The sequence goes on from NJDD01002855.1 coordinate 74,051, forward strand.
TGAACTAGCTGCGCCCCGCGGTTTCACCCGCGTAAGTCCCAATCCCGCGGGAACTCCGGGATAAAAAGTAGCCTATATGTTATTCTGGGTCTTCAGCTACCTACATACCAAATTTCATTGTAATCGGCTTTGTAGTTTTTGCGTGAAAGAGTAACAAACATCCATACATTCTACATACAAACTTTCGCATTTATAATATTAATAGGATTGATATAAGAGTGTGGTTTATACTTATACTGGTGATAAATCATGTTGGTGTACAAAAAATAATATTTGTTATTGTAAAATGTTGTAAATCAGACGTTATAATAGTTCGGGGTATGCAAGTAAGTGTAGGTATGGGGGAAGTAATGCAAGAGACTTGAGATCCCATTTTATATTGACAACTTACATTATTTTTATGTTAGAGATCAGTGTACAAGGACACGTGTCTTCGATGGTAATAGACATCCGTGGCCTATAAACACCATAGATGTTACAGTTACATCGGTGACCTGAGACTGTGATGGAAGGCTATTGTGCAATATATAAAAATTATATTTAGAAATTTAACTAAGCGTACTCATTATAATTAATCATTATAAAATTCATGTTATCATTGTAAGGTATTATTTAATTCAATAAGTAATAAAAGGTTAAGTTTTCGTATTAAAAACTATGTCATTGTATTAAAAAAAACTCTATGATCTTGAAAATGTTTATTCATCTGCAATTAAGTCTTTTCCAGTAAAATAATTGTCAATGTTTTGTCACGAAGATTATACGGAATGAGGTATTTCAAACGTTTGAAGTTATCCGCCTCGGTCGGTGGTCTACCAGTTATAGTTGGTTTTATTTATACTGTTTGCAGTTTCCGTCTCATATCCACTGTACAGTCATGGTGTACGGGTTTCTTATGAATTGTCAGCGTTTTATGGCTAAGGTTGGAAACGTCACGCCTTTAACCCTTTTATGATCTTGCTGTTGATGTTGTTCAACATTTTATTGAGTGTCTTTGATACTGGATAATCTTTATGAGTAGTAGAGAGTTTCTAAATGTATTATGATGTTAATGGTTAGAAATTGTATAGATCTCGGTTTAGATATTTTGTCTAAACCGAGACATTTTTGTAATGCACGTACCCGTACATAGTGATATTACCTACGCTATCTTTCTTCGTTTTAAATAAATAAAAGCGTAATGCAAATTGCTTACTAACTTAAAGTAAGAAACTTGGTATTAATAAGTTCTTAAATTTGCATCAAGGGAGTTGCTTTTTCGTTATCTTATAAGTTGACCAAAATGATTACGATATTAAAATAATAAAATTGACTTTCGTAATTTGGAAAGAATTATTTTAGTCGGGCGTGATACGTATATATAAGTATTTCTTCTTGGAAAAGCGAGACCTAGATATTTTAATATATATGTATTCTAGTGTCGGGTTTCACTGCTAAATGCTCTATTAGCGTATTTGGAAAGCTGCCACTGAAGTAACTAGCCAAGATTTTTTAATTCATTCAAGATTGGTACTTAACTTAAAAACAAAACATTTTGCAGTTTGTCTGTTAAGTTAAAGCTTTCAGATAAACTTGCTAATTTGCATATATTAGAATAAACTAAATACCTACGTTTTGAAGTCAAAAAGAATGTGTAATAACTCGGGTTCAAATCCAGTCAGATCTAGCCAGTGATCAGATCAGGTGGCCAATTTACCAGTTTAATTCCTATTCTGTAAAAGAAGTGCTGTAGTGGCAAATGATTCCTACTACACTAGAATAACAGGAATACTAAAGAACATTAAAGACTATGTACCTACTTACGGAATCGATATCCCTGTTTTATTTATATCTGCTGTTACAAAGGTAACTGACAGAGGGATAATCGTTCGAGGTTCTGATGTTGGGACTTGATACACTCCAGACCAAAACTCGACAATGGAAAAACTGCTGTCGTTATTGCAGCAGAAATAAGGAAAACGACAGCACCACAGTAACACTAATCAAATAATCTTTTTTTTATGATATTGGAAGGCAAACAAGCAGACGGATTTCCTGATGGTAAGAAATTCACGCCGCCTAGAAACAGGTAGTAATGGTGCGTTGCCAACCTGATGCCGGGATGTTAGGCCTCGAGCAAAAGTAAGTTTACCGGCTACCTTACCCTCCGAACTGGAACACGTCATGACGTTATGGCGGCAGGAATAGGTAAGGCGGTGGTACCAATACGGGGGAGTCGCTGCTAAACTCTACCACCTAGTCAGATGTCGCGGTGTTAGTGACGGTGAGCCTATGCTCGCCTTTTACGAGCTGCCTGGCAAGGAAGGCAGATGGTCTATTCTACAAAGGAGCCCGGACCAATACGGGGAAAAACTATCTATCGCAAAACTTTAACACTGACAAGAAAAACACGCCAGTAAAAGTGTATTATTAGTAATCAAATGTATTTGTTTCTAAGGGCCACTGGTACGTTCCTGGGTTAAGTTTAATAACGAGTTAAACTGTCAAATATGTATTGAATTAGTCCAATGTTAAAAGCTAATTTTGAGTTAAATATTTAACCCAGGATAGTGCAAATACGCCTAACAGTATTTTGGTTGCGCGATTTGAAATATCATTGTTATTGGTTGATTCGCAACATAACCGTAGGTATGCGTTAAGAGGATTTCGCGACAGTGAGACGTTTACAAGAGCTGTAACAATGTTATTCTTCGTCTTGACAAGCTCGCGGGGGAGCCGATCAATCAATACTGAGTGATGTGCTGTTTATAATTATTATTTTGTCGATACTTTCGACATTCACCATTTCAAGTTATTATTTTGGCGATCTTTTCGCACGAATCAATCTCTGTCACAAAGTGCGCAAAAATGTTGATATTTTAATAAAAAGAAGAATGTTACTTATAGGTTGAAAGCAACTTTTCGGATAACCACATAAAACAAAACCTCAGTAGTCTAATGATCTGGTGTTGGATATGGCTTCACGACATCCCGGGTTTGATTTGAGGCAACAAAAAGAAAATGCATTTTTTTTATTTTAAATTTTAATTCAAACATTTTTTCCCGGGATCGGAGAAATGCTCGTGTGGCGATAGGTGTGTCGCCTTTCACATTGTTGGACAATGTGTTTTCCTGCATTCAGATATCAAACAAATTAGATGTTATGATCCTATCAAGAAATCTGAAGGCCGAATAAAATTTATTAGTAATAAATCCTATTATTTTATCCTATTAATATTATAAATGCGAAAGTTTGTATGTATGGTTGTTTGGATGTTTGTTACTCTTTCACGCAAAAACTACAAAGCCGATTACAATGAAATTTGGTATGTAGGTAGCTGAAGACCCAGAATAACATATAGGCTACTTTTTATCCCGGAGTTCCCGCGGGATTGGGACTTACGCTGGTGAAACCGCGGGGCGCAGCTAGTTATTGATAAAAATAAAATCTTGACTTCGTTTCAAATATTCCGGCATTCATAAACTTTGTATAAAATTTAACTTCTTTCTTTTTTCTTGAAGAACGCCTACGAATAATTTAACGAAGTTCACTATCTTTGCTCACTGTGGGTGTTTGTTAGTCTAACCACGTTCCTACAGTACTGTTAAGACTTGATGTTAGAATAATAACTAATGTTATGTTAATACCAAACATCAACTGAAACTAATATTCTGTTGTGTTAGTTAACATTTGGAAAAATAAAATAATACTAGAATGAATTGTTACATTTAGATATTGGCTATTACTATTACTAATATTATCTATGTAGGGGCTTTCGCAAGCTACCTACAGACTTTTGATGATGATAATTGATTTATTAGAAGAAATTAAATAAAAATACAAAATATCTTAAAACTTGAAAGTAATGATATAATTAGGCACTGATACTTATTATATTTAAAACTATGATTAAATTATATTAAAGTTATTGATTATTATTATTAATGATTGATGATAGCACGCGACTGATTTAATGATTTAATTAATTGATTGATTGATAATGATATGATACTGAGTCCGCCTGACGCGCGAGTCTGATACGAACTGATGATATTTTTGGTAATGATGTGAGCCGTGGCTTGCAGCCGCACAGTGAAAACCTGCTGAAGCTGCACTATGCTTAAGCATATGATAAATGTACGTGCTAAGCTCGTACAATCTATTAGGTTTTATTGACCTCAATCATCAATTCATAAAGCTTACAATTTACTGCAATTTAAAAGGTTAGTGTTTTTACTTCGGTATTTATTTTCGCTAAAGAAACACAGTATGACCTCAGCCACAGATTAACAACTAATTTCCATTACTCTAAGTTACTAAATCTCAGTGCAAGTTCACCAACTTTAACTAGCTGTCTCTAAACGTAAGTCGCATCTGTTTTGTAAACTTTAAGCCTATTACCTCGTTTTGCCCCAGGTTTTTACTTAATGGCAAAAAACAGCGAAAAATGCTTTTGATAGATATCCTGATAGTAAGTGATAACCAAAGCCTATAAACACTACGGAAGTTATAGGTGCGTCACTGTTTTAGGGCCAGGATGTTAGGCCAGTTGTACAAGTTGACTGGCTACCCTACCCTCCAGACATGACATGACATTATCATTCTGACGGCAGGCATAGGTAAAGTGGAGGATCCCTTGCCGAGTAGGCTACTGTAATCTTCTTGGTACCATCTGTAATATTGTTGGTAATTAACTTTTTCGCCCTTTTCACTATGTCTGTGATGTCGAGGAGGTCTCAATATGGTGAAGTCAAGAGTTGGTGAACTTTGGTACACTATTATGACAACGCTGACAAACCCGTTTTAACTTCCTTAAAACTTTGGTAACTTGGTTCAAGTCACTATTTTCTTAACTATAGTCAAATCATCAACTAAATGTATCGTATTTTTATTTTTTTACTTTTTAGCACTTGCCCTGTGCTTGGGATAAATTTCTATAAATTTTAAAGAAAGAAAAAATTTGGCCCCAGACAGGATTTGAACCTGTAACCTTTCGTCTCAAGCCGACGAATGCTCTAACCAATTGAGCTACTGAGGATTCAAGTCCCGTGGCGAAATTTTTAATTCCTTTCTAACCCGTTAACGCGGGTAGTTATGTCCTATAGATACACAATTCTGAGTACCCACCAAATGAGTTCATCATTACAGATGAAATTCACATTTTAGAATGGCCATCCATAACTTTCGTTTCTTGCATCGTATTTTTATTTTTTAGCACTTGTCCTGTGCTTGGGATAAATTTCCATAAATTTTAAAGAAAGATTTTCTCTTTCTTTAAAATTTATGGAAATCACAATTTATAAAAAGTTTACAAAGGTTAAAACAAACGGAGAAAGAAGAACTCGTTCAAACTTAAAATGAAAACTATACATAATAAGTAAACAACCTGAGCATATCGAAGGGTCGCCCTGCAAACCCATCACTACATTTAAGCTCCCTATTCCTTGGGGGTTTAATCGGGATAATACATTTGTCGCATCTTATTACCAATCTGAGATTGTGGTGAGAGCAAACAGGTTGCGAGGATCACTCAATACGTGTCAACATCGTATCAATTACTGGAACCTTTTTGTATAACTTGTTGTGATACTTGCGAACTTGATACTTATAGTCTGTGGATATGTTATGGTCGAATGTTTCAAGCAGAAAGAAAGGAGTATTTCTTTTTACATATAGATAAACAAGTAGAAGGATATTCTGTTGAGATAAGACACCTGTACGAGATTTATCCCCGTGTTGGTCCGGGCTCCTTTGCAGAATAGACCATATTTTCTTGCCAGGCAGCTCGTAAAGCATAGGCTTATCATCACTAACACCGTGACATCTGACTAGGTGGTAGAGTTTTGTTTTCGCCCGGATTGGTACCACCGCCTTACCTATTCGTGCCGCCATAACGTCATGATGTGTTCCGGTTCGGAGTGTAAGGTAGCCGGTAAACTTACTTTTGCTCGAGGCCTAACATCCTGACCTCAGGTTGGCAACGCACCAATACCATCTTTGGTGTCTCTAGGCGGCGTGAATTTCTTACAATCAGGAAATCCGTCTGCTTGTTTGCCTTCCTATAACATTATATTTATTAGGTTGGTAACTAACGGTAGCAATTTTAGGCCTCATTACAACCTCGTTATAAGAACAGGTGTTATTACGCAGATAGGTCAAGCACTATGACAGACTTTAAAAGACCGTTATAAAATATTTGGATGTTTTTACTAACTGTAGCGAATATTATGTTTCGAAAAAAAAAACAGATTTTAATTTTGTAATTTTAACCATAACGCTCAAAGTATCACGGCGTTGATACGCAATCAAAGGTTTGAGATTTATTTTTATTAATTAGTCCTTCACTGGGACATTTAATCCATACTGCCTCGACTTCCTATTTATATCTTTTTTGTCTTTCATTTTCAATTAATGTTTTCAGTTTCTTTTTTTATTGATTTACAAGTGTTGTAACAAACTTTAAATAATTTCAATCAAGATTTACTCGAGTTTCAGAACACCTTTATAAATTCTGTTTAAACGCCGTCATTAAAATTAAGATTTTTACCACTGCCATAAAATTAAAAGATTTTATTACATTTCGTCCTCGGAGTGACAAAAGTAATAAATAATTAAGAGAAACACATAAAAAGTTAGGCGTAACTGTTGTCTGTGCGGCTGGTGACTAATTTAGTTCCATTTAAGTAATAAATATATAACTCTGAGGATATTGGAGTTATGATCGCTTTTTGTTGCTATTAGCGGTAAGACAAATTATCTCACGGTATTGGATTTATGACATAATGTCCTTAATGTGGTGGTGGTAGTATGTTGTATAATTTTGTTTATACATATAAGTTTGACAGGGATAGTTATTTTTTTTCTGCCTTGTATTTTATACTAACAGCGCCTCCCAGCTTCGCACGGGTAGACAAACTACTAAAAGTATCTTCACGCCCATATCCCCGATCCTCTGCCTACCCTAGGCAGAGTTTTAAACAAGACATCTACGACTAGCTGAATGCACTAAATCCCACAATGTGATAGGTGGCATGACAACGTTATTTTGATAAATTGGATATATACATTTTCTATTTTTCTTGTTGCCTGACCCGGGGATCAAACCCGGGACCTCGAGAAATTAAGTTCGACGCTGGACTGCTAGACCACAGAGACGGTAAGTATATGGTCCAGGATGACCGACGTCCGGTTATTTATGTTACGACTTGAAAACGCAACTGGTTAAAGGTTTTGATTAACCCCTTCATCTTAAGTTGACAAAGTTGTTGTGATGGAATATACTTTCTTTCAGAAATTTATCTTTCTTTGTCTTTAAATTTAAATCAAGCATCTCTTCAAAATAACAATGATTTTCAAGATGCGTCTGCAATAATGAAACTCAATGTTGTTGAAATTTACCTGTATCTAACAATAACATCGTCTTAATATACCTGTAAAAAAAATAAACCAGCATTTATTGTGACTTTACCCCCTAATATAAAACCTTAATACATTATTTTATTGGGATTTGACACCATAAATATTACCATAATATACCGTATGTATACGCATACTAACATTAATTACTTTTTTGAATTACAACGTCAAAACTTAGCCACTTTGTTGTAAATAAGTGTAACGTGTGAAGTATCCCTTAATTGGTACAATTTATTTATTCATCACTTAACTTTCGGAGCTGATAAGAAGCGGTACATAAAGATTTATAGATGGTCGGCTGACTTAATAGCTGGTTTAGTGGGAGTTCTCAGTGATTGGAATGTCTTACTATTGTGTCGGTCGGTTGTGTTATACATTTATGTTGGGTTTAAGTGATTTTAATGATTTGATTTTGATTCCATTCTATGGTTCAAAGACAATTACAAAATTGTGGTCACTTTTTTATTGACCTGGAATAATCTTTTTATTCGCTGGTACACGTTACAGTGGTTAGATGTTTATTATGTAGGTAAGTCATTTTGATGAAAAAAAAATAAAAGTATCTTCACGCCCATATCCCCGAAGAGGTAGGCAGAGGCACAACCAGGGCACCCACGACTAGCCGAAGATACTAAGTCCCATAATGTGATAGGTGGCATTTTGATGATTTGGTTTTATCAAATTTATTGTAGATTCAACATAATGGTAGTCAACGATAGATGGAGTCAAATTTAGTATTTTTTTCCGTAATAAATAGTGAAGCTAGTTATAAATGTAAATATTTTGCTTAAAGCTAAATTTTATGTATTTTTTTATTAAAATTTAAATATTTTCACACTATATTTATATCAATTAAGTAATATATTAATCAATACACCTAATGTTTTTGTTTATAATTTAAGTTAAGTTTTATAATTTAAAACTTTCTTTACTTTTTATCTTCAGTATTACAAGTAAACACGTTACAAAATGTTAAACTAAGAATAAGTAAAAACAACTTACAAAGTCGGAATAGCTTACACTTAAAGTAGCCTCCGTATAACAGTACAAGTATACTTAACTGTATATATACAAACCTTCCCTACACCTCAATAACCCACACCCTAGCTTATAAGGGCCGTATATATAGGATAATTAAAAAGTCTACCATTACTGTTTCTGCGCTTTATTATTTTATTTGAGCTAAATTTCATATTTTTAATATCAAAATCTCTCTATCTCTCTCCACGTCACATCATCTACATATAGTAGGTATATATATTACTTGGTAATTTATTAGAAATGGATTTCCTAAAAAAATCCTTGTGAGATTTTTTGTATTCAAAAAACAAATTTTTCATTGAATGTTGTAATATTAAGATAATAAGAAAATTTTGACATAAAGGTTTGACAGGAAAATTGACATAAAGGTTATCAGGTATATTTGGTTACTTTAAAATATATCCTATTAATATTATAAATGCGAAAGTTTGTATGTATGGATGTATGGATGTTTGTTACTCTTTCACGCAAAAACTACAAAGCCGATTTCGATGAAATTTGGTATGTAGGTAGCTGAAGACCTAGAATAACATATAGGCTACTTTTTATCCCGGAGTTCCCGCGGGATTGGGACTTACGCGGGTGAAACCGCGGGGCGCAGCTAGTATCAACATAAAGGCTATTTTATTAGTACTTTGATATAGGTCTGTCGAAAAAAATCGATAGAATAGAAAAAAAATGTATGTTATGCATTATAAATATTTAACTAACTACATAGAACCTTGACCGCCTCGTTGGTCGAGTGGCTAGCGTACTCGCCTAACTGCATCGACGAATCGCGAGGCTTGGGTTCGATTCCCGACGGGGGCAGGCATTTGTGTGATGAACATTTAGATGTCTGCATTTCCGGGTCTGGGTGTATATTAAATATATTCTGGTATCTATCTAAGTATTTCTATGTAATAGTATCGTTGACTAACACCCATAACACAAGCATATAATTTGCTTACTTTGGGGTTAGATTCAATTTGTGTGACTAGTCCAGAGATATTTATTTATTATTATTATTTATTTATTATAGAAGAGTTAGAAATAAAGTTACTTTTAATGATAAATTATTATATGTCATACTGCTGCCCTGTTGTATGGATGTGAAACCCCATTACTGAAACTACTGAAACTCCATTACTGAAATGTTCAAGTGATTTAAAATATAGCTCGTACAAATTATGAATGGTACTAGATATGAACCCGGCTTAGCTCGGGTTAAATGTGACTCATAACATACATCTAGGTGCAAAATGTAGGTAGATATTTCTATAGTCATCGGTTTTCAAGAAATATTAAAGGTTAGACATAGATTCGTATAGCTTCATTCATTGTGTTTAATAAATTAAATAAAAACTGGCCAAGTTTTTACACAAATAATTTTTATTTTAAATCAACATTTAAAGTAAAGTAATAAAACAAATCCCAGACTTTGGCAACGCTACTTATAAAGGAATATTCTCTATTATACATAGCAATACGGAACGCTTATTTCACACAAGATGGCGACTGTGAATTGTCTGTCAACACATTAGAATTTAACATAGAATTTAACAAAATACTCGACAATCCGAATTTTGCGGATATATGTTGTCGACTCAAAATCATTATTTTTTTATGTTTTATTATTCAGGTAAGGTTTGAATCGAGTCTACCGTACCCCTTGACGAAATTATTAATATAGATTAGAAATGGCGGCAGCATATTCAGGTACCGGCAGCATACACGACATCGATAGCAAAGCGAGCGATCATTTTCAATCCCATTCTTTGAGTGTACGGGTTACACATTAATCTATTAACCTACTTTGCTGATATTCCACTAATGTAGTCAGTGAGAATAAATGGTATAGATAGTCTAGAAAAGATTCATCTGCTTTAATAGCAAATCCTTACATTTTCTGCCGTCTCTTTCGTTAGTAATATCCACTGTCGGTTTATTTTTCGAATAATGGGTTGGCTGCTACTGCTAACTTACCCAATAGGCTTATCATATAATATATGGCAGCTTTATCAATAAATATTATTTATGAACGCCGTGAACTACTAATCATCCGACGTGATCCATATTTTTTTTGCTCTTCTTTGATATAAAAAAAAACACTTATGTAAGAAAGATCTAGTCTTATTTTGCAGCTCAGCAATAGTGTTTATTGATTCAAATCAATCTTTATTTCCCCAACCCTATCCACAACTTTAACCGAGCAGTTCCATACATCTCGGCTTCCGGTTTGTAGTAGCCACTTTTACGGTTTTGGTAATATACTAAAATGTCTGCTATTTTTGTAGCACCCTTTTGTAATGTTCATCGTAAATTATGTTAAATCCATTTGACATTTGTAATGTTCTCTCGGTATCACTGAAACTGATGACTGAAATATAAGTGTTACATCTGTGATAAAAAAAATGAGTTTACATATTATCTTTTAAAGTACTTATTCATAATTTTATTTTTTGTCAATTTTAATTAATTATTTATACATTATATTTCCAAATAGTATTCACATAAGAAATATTATAATTATAGTAAGCTTTTAAATACTATGCTATAATTAAAATATGGTTCTCCAAGAGAGGTTTTTGTTATTAGTAATCAAATACATTCTGAATCGGTGAAGCTAAATGACATTGTGGATAAAGTTGTCCAAACCTGGATTAAGTTGCTTTTGTAAGAAAATTGATAAATACATTTAAACACGAAAAAAACTGAATAACATTCAGTCAATGTACAAAAACTAAAACAAAATACATATTTTTTCATTTGAAACAAGTGTTATGTTTTTTTTTTGGAAATCTATTACGCAATTGAGTATGACAAAACTTAAATTTTAAAATGACTTCTCAAAAAAAGATATAAACAGTTATATGTTATTACCATTGAACATAAATTTATAAAATATTTGAATAAAAAAAAATTAAAAAGTAATAAAATAATTAACTGAAATTCTACGACATTAAGCTAAAAACTGCTAGATTTGATTGGTGTGTCATCGACCAAGGATAAGGTTTACGTGGGCTTCGCGTTATCTCAGACGAAATCTCCAACGCTCTCAGATAAAAGAAATAAATCACATGTCAGACGACTGTCTTACGTCGCAATGCTAAATCCGTTCAGGAAAATAAGCTTTTCTATTATATATCACCTGAGCGCTCCAGATATTCTCCATTTTGTAATTCTTTTTGTTCCATCGTAATTTATGGTTAATATCGTAGTTTTATGGGTAAATGTTTGATATTGGACACTGAGGTATGAATAATGAGGCTTTCAGATATTTATGACTTGGAACAAATGTAAATAGAGTAGGAAGAATTAAATGAAATATTTTTTGCTAGTCCTTTGTGTAGAACAGACCTTCTGCCGTCCTGCCTGGTATCTTGTAAGAGGTGAACAAAGGCCACATGACCACTTGTGGTAGATTGCTAGGCACTTTAGTGGGAATGTAGGGTCTTACCTATTCCTGCCGTCATTGTGGCAGTGTCATGTTCGGGTCTGGAGGATCGGATACCGGTATACTTAGACACCAGATGTCACTCCCGCTGCACTTATAACATCTTGGTGTTTGTAGACCAGAGTAATCTCTTATCATTAGGGGAGCCGCGTGCTTGTTCACTGTTTCTAGTATTAAATATCTTTGTAGATTTTATACATATATCACGGTAAATTCTTTGACTGATTCACCAATCAGTCAAAGATTTCTTCAACTGTCAATAGTCACATGAAGATGGTGCTATCTCCGAAGAAGTAGGCAGAGGCACAACCAGGACACCCATGACTAGCCTAAGACACTAAGTCCCATAGTGTGATACGTGGCAAGCCTATCGGCAAATCGGGCACACATCCAATTCCGAGCCATATTTTTAATTAGAAAATTGAGAAAAAAAAACATATTTTATTTTTGCTGCCCGTCCCGGGAATCGAATCCGGGACTTCATTAAGTCAAGTCCAACACCTCGACCGCTAGACCACAGAGGTGAAGATAAGGGTATATTTTTATTGTAAATCTTATTGACAATATATATTAGGACATATCACAAGAAAAGTTAATAATAAGTTACTGTATTGAAGAAAAATTATAAATAATAATAGTTTCGAGAATGCCAATGTATTTTACACTTCCTGTACTCTTCGCATCACGCATCGCATCAAAACCGGGAAATTACAGAGGAAATAGGAAAAGCAATACTTGTTGTTTTACATATAAGCTAGTTAGGTGTGGACGTTCAGCAATACAGAATTCGCCAAATTAAGAAGTTAGTTTGTAATTAAAATAAAAGTGTAACGAAGATTTAAATAAACCTTTATGACATTCCAAAGCGCACCCGCTAAACCTTGAAATATTGCAAGTTAAATATCATTATAACAGACATATATCATATTTCATGTTCCCCTGAATTCAAAGGCTGTCTGGAACATTATTTATATATTAAAATTAAAGCAGATACCATCTTCACGTTGATGCGGTCCTTAAATCTTTTAGGTTTTCTTAAGATTACATTGCGTCTGTTTAGGTTGTGGTGCAAAATAAAAAGAAAACATATTACTCGTGATTTTCAAATTTGTAATCATTTGAAGATGTATACACATTGAGACATATTTGCCAATAATGCACTGGTCGTCGATAGACACCACAGGTGGTATTGGCGAGTTACCAATCTAAGGATTTATATTATTTTAAACATTGGCCGTATCAAAATGTAAATCTTCGTTACAACATGGTTGCTTATTCTGATTGGTTAAAATTAGTAAAGCGACAAAGTGTGAACAACAGCAAAAATGTGATAAAATACGCTTGTAACTTATCCCACAGCAGAACAGCACCTCAAGACATTCCATTTATAGCCAAGCTAATCTCCGACGTTAGAGCAGACCTGGAGCGCTTCATCCTTGTATAGATGTACAATTTTAGCAACTACCTTCTTGATCTTAATTAGTTCAGCATTCCTTAACATAATGTACTTTCGGAACAGAATCAGTGAAGGCAATGATTATGCAATGGCTAGAAGTATAAATTGTGTTATTTTGTTTATGACTTTTTTTTTTATGATTTTGGAAGGCAAACAAGCAGACGGATTTCCTGATGGTAAGAAATTCACGCCGCCTAGAGACACCAAAGGTGGTAATGTTGCGTTGCCAACCTGGGGCCGGGATGTTAGGCCTCGAGCAAAAGTAAGTTTACCGGCTACCTTACCCTCCGAACCGGAACACGTCATGACGTTATGGCGGCAGGAATAGGTAAGGCGGTGGTACCAATCAGGGCGAGTCGCTGCTAAACTCTACCACCTAGTCAGAATTCACGGTGTTAGTGACGGTGAGCCTATGCTCGCCTTTTACGAGCTGCCTGGCAAGGAAGGCAGATGGTCTATTCTACAAATTAGCTCGGACCAACACGGGGAAACTCTTTACTCTAAACACGATATACACCTACATAGATTGTTGAACATATTAAAATAAATTTACTTTAACGTGACTGAAAGAAAAATGCTTATTTGGCACAAATTATCATAACGAGGTTTATTTAAATTTAAAGTCTAGAAACGAATATAAGTTCATATATTTTGTGATAGCCAAATCGGTCCTTACCTTTAAAACATGGTGTGAAATACAATGCACGCAGAGCCGTACAAAGTTTCGTTTTATCTGAAAGGCGTTTACATTTATGAGTGAGTAGGGATAACAAAAATACATTTGTTTTTTTTTTTAATTTTATATTAGTTTGTGTAGACAAAAGACTGACTAGCACAGAAAACTTGAAAGAACGCTGTGTTGCTATACAGCTGTATTAATATCAGGACGGCCACATGCTTATTCGTAATAAGCAAGAATTAACTGTATAAATACTTAGGTTACACCAGTTAGAAGAACATCGTTTTAAGTTATTATTATTATTGACTTACTACGATAGCTTTGCTGCAGAACATGAGATAGGGTACGGATGACAGAAATAAAACAGTTCTATACTTCTATTACGGCAAAATGCATTTTTATGTACTTTTAAAAGTGAGTAATATAAATTATTACTGTTCCTGACTGTACAAGCCCACGTATTATGCGATGTATGTCCGTAATTTACATAATTCCGTATTTATAAGCAGGTCTAATTGAAAAATCCGAACGTCAACGTTTCTTACAATAAAGATGTCGGCGCCTAAGTAACGGCGGTTGGCTTGGGTCATTAGTGGCACAGCAGTGGATAAGATAAGGCACAATTTCGGCTCCTTTGTTCTTATCGCCACGTCAAAATATTTTATGTCCCTGCGATTATTCTCTTCAAAAACGACGTATTAAATTAGGTAATTATAATGCCTGTGGGAAAGAATTGGGGGATTAGGATGTTTGTAATGACTACCAATTTCTACTGAAATAATTTTGTTATTTAGATTTTTGTCTAATAAATATTTGTCTTTAAAAAACAACAAGTATAGTAAGTCTCAATTTTTCATTGTACTATTATCTATTTCGGTTATCTTAACGATAGCTACATTGACTGTTTCGGTTTGGAGTTTTGTGTTTACGATAAGCTGTTGAAGATCCCAGCCTCATGTTGGTAACATTAGAAAGAAAGAAAGAAAAGAAATAAAGAAAATATATTTATTTGCGGAATATGCGTGTTGAAGTTGTTACAAAATTATTTAAGCTTTCCAACATATTCTACCACATTGTGGTGTGCAAATAATTTAATATTTTTATAAGTATAAAATAACTAACTATATACACAACGTTTTAATATTCATACGAACAAATAGTTTTATTCTTATTATAAATTGAGTTATAACATACAAATAATTTTAAAATGATAATAAATTTAGCCCTGTCTACCGTAAACTACCACCGTTTCCAAACCTAGCCAGTCGGGAGAAGAAACGGCGAAACAAACTCCCTTGGCAGCCAGTAGTATAATCTATCGTCCTTGTAGTACCATAGTTTCCAAAACATAGCCCGCTTTCTGAAATTATAATAAATTATTATTATTACAAAATTTATATTATTTAAGCTGCTACTTATTAAGCTGCTACTGCTGCTTATTTAAGCTTATTAATTTATTATTTAATTTATATTATTTCAAAGTATCTTCACGCTGGCATCCCCGAAGACAAACGCAGATGTACAACCAGGGCACTCCTCACGGCTAGCTTAATACACTAAGCTCCACAATGTGATGGGTGGCAAATCTTATGAGAAAATTGAAAACCCATTTTCTTTGGTTGTCCGACCCCCGAATTAAACCCAGCGCCACATGAAGTCAAGTCCAACACGGGACTGCTACAGGCGGAATTATTTTTTTTGGTATTTATAGACGTGTATTTCTTACATGTTTCAACCACTAAGCTCATTTACTTATTAAAAGAAAACTTGATTTTAGTGCCTGTTATAACCAACTTGATTGCCTTCCACCAGGTTTTATGAAGTAGGTGGAAATGTGATTAATGTATATTTAATTGCAGTTGTTCTGTATTACAACTTTCATTACGAATCCGAAAATGTGTAGTTTTGTATGCTTCTCCTTTTTTCACGTCAGAACGAATTTTAACAAAAAATAGATAAGATCTTCGATAAGCATATGACTTACTTAATTTTTATTAGAGCTATGAGTAACAGGAAATTTAGATAAATGCGCGGGTGAGGTTTTATTTATCAGCTAGTTCTATTATGTTTGAAATAAACAGTTTCGTTTTGAAATAGATAACTATTATCTACGCATGTTCTTGACCTGATAAAACTAAATTAACGAACATATGGCCAATTAATGTGAAGATAACAGTAGACAAATAAGGTGAATTAAATTTGTGGCCCAAAAAACTAAAGCAGCATTTAGCCTTAACATGAATGACGTCACTCATTTACTTTGGCTTTAACATTTAATGGGTTTTGAAAGATAAACTATCTAATAGATCTTCTAGTTGTAAGAACTGATATGCTTGACTTGCTAATCTAGGATATTGAGCTTTTTAAGAGACTTCAACAAAAGTAGGATGACATATTTTATTCGACTCCTTTATTTGAATATTTTTTTTTATGTTATAGGAAGGCAAACAAGCAGGCGGATTTCCTGATGGTAAGAAATTCACGCCGCCTAGAGACACCAAAGATGTTAATGATGCGTTGCCAACCTGATGTCAGGATGTTAGGCCTCGAGCAAAAGTAAGTTTACCGGCTACCTTACCCTCCGGACCGGAACACGTCATGACGTTATGGCGGCAGGAATAGGTAAGGCGGTGGTACCAATCCGGGCGAGTCCCTGCGAAACTCTACCACCTGGTCAGATGTCACGGTGTTAGTGATGATAAGCCTATGCTCGCCTTTTACGAGCTGCCTGGCAAGAAAGGCAGTTGGTCTATTCTGCAAAGGAGCCCGGACCAACACGGGGATTTTTGTTCCATGTTAATACATTTCTCTATTTCTGAACCGATTTAATTCCTTTACCGGTTTCAATTAAACCACCCATTGCCACTAAGTGTAATGTTGTCTATGGAATCTCAGGGAAGTTGGGAAAAAAACACTCAATTTAGAGACATAATTATCGCAATCGAAGTCTGTATTGTTGCAGTTTTACTACATTTAAATTAATGAATAAACTTGCCGTCTGCTCTAGCTTTCAAAAATGTAACAAGACAGTTGTTTGTTCTGTCGTAGTACTTGTATACCCACAAACGAAACAAACAAATGTAAGTAAATTTTAGTGTCCATTCAGTAGTTAAAAAAGTGTCTTCACGCCCATATCCTTTAAGTGGTAGGCAGAGGCACAACTAGGGCGCCGACGACTAGCCGAAGACACTAAGTTATGTATATTAAGTAATTAATAAAGATAAACTACTGACAAACCAAACCCAACTCAACGGTGGCAAGTAGTTGGCATAATGCTCTGCCTCTGCTGCTAGCAAGGAAGGTGTTAGCGTTTACCGGATGAGAAACCACAGAATTTTGTAAACGCACTGTGTTAGTGACAATAAAAATGACGCTTGCCTCTAAAGAGCTGTTTGGAAGATAAACTATCGGCCGAATCTTAAGAGGCCGGAGCCAATACGGATAAACCAGTGGAGGATGCCAGTGTGAGGTTGGACGTCTCAAATAAGTTTATTGAAATTTCATGGCGGTGACCAGCGTTAGAATAGTTAAATAATTTTGCTACAAAATGTTTTGTGAGCTACAATATTAATGAAGCTTTTGAAATAACAATAACTAAACAGACCTTATTGTTCATTGCACTAAATTTTATTTTCTTAATAATAATAATAATATCTAATAAATAATATCTATAAATTTCTTGTATACATTTTTTATAGGATCCTGCGGTAAGTATGTATTGTAGTCACTGTACATTGCATTACCGATACCTGACCCCCCCTACAATTTTGTACAGGTATATTGTGTAGGAGCTATTGCCGATGCTGTGTGTCTTTTTCTTATATTATTGTGTCTTTTCATTATATCATACAATTCTTATGTATGTGTGTCTGTCACATGTACTCTTAAGCAGCTGAACCAATTTGTTTGATATTTTGTATGTATGTTGCAATGACATACATACAAAACACAATTGGATCTAATAGATAGTGTTGCTGATTTTGTGTCTCCAAATCATACCTACATGTAATAAATAAATAGATCCATAAAAAATATATATACAAAAAACTTAACACTAGGTAGGTATCTGTTTGAATGTGTACCTATTTGCAATGCTTAAGACGCACGATTTCATGAAGAATGTGTCTTTGTGGCGTTTGTGTATTAATATAATATGTGTACGTATGAAAGCAATTAAATGAACAATATTTTGCATTTTTATTATCTCCATGACTAATAGATTGATATTACAAACTTTATCAAAAATGTTATCTGATGAATTTAACATAGTTTTTTAAATACATTAAAATGACAAACATACGCGTTGAATAATTAATCACAAAATAAATTTCGATGTTGTCATCTTTTTAAAGTCAAGTTGATATCTTTTGCATATTTATAAACAGACGGCTCAAATGACTTGATACAATCTTAGATTTTTAGCGAGATAAAATTGCTTGAGTGCCGTTTAAATTTTAAATTTATGGCACCTTTCGTGTAGTTCACGTAAATTCAAATTTATTGAGGAATTTATAAATTTTGCTTTTATTTTTTGGTTATAAACATTTAGTGAAATGAAAGACTATTATGTTTTATACGAATGAATAAACTCTTAAAATGGATTTGAATGCGGAATGCGAATTGTGGTACTGTTTACGGGACGGGATCTCTGGAAACGGTAACTTGCAAACTCATTTTTAAAAGCATGACCTGGGGCTCCTGATGGTAAGAGACAACCATGGTCTACAGACATCATAGTTGTTATAAGTACGCCGCTGTCCCATTGCTGGGATGGCTGGTCTATTCTACAAATCTACTGGGTTCCTTATCTTTCAGATTGGAATATGACACTGTACCCGAGCAATCTGCTGTTCAGCACTCTACAAACAGTAGTCTTGTTGGTTTACCCATTTGACTTTTACCTGCGTCTTACGAGCTACCTATCAGAAAGGAAGGCAGATGATCTATATTATACGCGGGATCACATATCCTCTCGCCGTAATGGCTTTGTCATGTTTTGGTCTGTAAGGTAGGGTAGTCGGTACACTTGCACAACAGGCCTAACACTCTGGTCACAGGTCAGCAGTCACTGTCCTCAGTGAATGCAGTTTTTACCACATTACATTAAAATCTGTCTGACTGTCTAACTTAAAGTATCACTATATATTAACACCTTTACTAATAAAACTAACACGCCCGATGATCTGGTGTGTAACTTCACTTTTGCTAACAAATAATTAAGTTACGCACCAGATCAACGGGTGCGTAAGTTTTATTAGTAAGGGGGTTATGGTGATCTACCATAAGATCAGATCTTTACCTATTATAAGGTATTAGGTGAAAATTTAAATAAAATATAAACATTAAATTTTGATTCGTATTTGAAATCTAGATATGTTTTTATTTAAACGGTGAAACTGTATAAGTTAACGATGAAACTGAATTTAACAAAACACGTCTTTGACTGTAACCTTAAATTATATACAAAGTTTAATTCGAAGGTCTTAATCACCTTTCTTATATTTAGTGGTGGATAAAATGTCAGATATGTTTTATATCAGGACCATAACTTATTCTGGCCGTAAATTGCGTATCCCTGTTACCGTACTGTGTGATTTCACGCCCACTCTCGGTTAATTTATGCCAATATTCGTTGGATAATGCGGTGTTGACTTAGAGTTAATGATAACATGGAGCGAAAATGACAAATGTAATTAAAAAAAGCAATAAACAAACACTTTATTTAAAAATACAGCTCTTTTTACAGTAAACGATTGAGGAAATTTGTCTAGATAAAGATTACGATTACAAAGAGTGATATTTTGATAATATAATCGGTGAAATATAGAGCCAGGCTCACTTCAGAAGAAAGTTTGCACGCAACGGTTAAGTAGCTGCAACAATCAAAATTAATTAATAATTGCTGCTTTTCCACTATTTACACATTTGTACTATAATATAACTAATTGATACTTAGGAATATGCTAAGTACAATCATAGACATTACAGTGACAGAAACGGAAGGCAATGTACATCAATCCTTGCAACGATCGCTCAGTTTAATGTCAAAGTATGACGATATTTCAGATTAATAAGATATACAACCAAGCGATTTAGATTGGTTGTATATCTAATAAGATAAATCGCTTATTAGTAGGAATTAAAAATAGTATTCTGTTATCGCCACAAAATAAATTCAGTATAAATTGTCAGAAATTATAAAATGTACACTGGCAACACTCATCATCCCTACCTCAGCAACGCTTAGTAAAGGGTGGTGGAAGGTTTCGAGTTTGGGCTGAGCGGTGCGACAGGGCATTCAGTGTTCATGCTTCGAATTTGGAACACCTCAAGGACAAGTTGTCAAGAACAGCATACTGTTCTTGACAACTTAATATATATAGTTACAGTATTAATTAATTAATGAATATATTCTGATTTGATAGTGATCGTGATATAAAATATTGGTGTAGCTAATAACAGTGAAATGGTAAATGAAGGTGTTACAAGTGACTGTGACTTTTAATAATTCTTGCACTCCATGTAAAAATAGGTATACTCTTTGTCAAAAGATAATATTGTAAGTAGCGATACAGTAAAATTCCATGTCAGTACGTATTTGAAATCACAGTTCAAGATAACATTATCTAAATTTGTAATTTAATCGCTTTTAAAAAGCTACTTTCGTCATTCCTATTACGTATTTCCATCACATTTATTTGATACGTTAACATAACCTGTTTTCTTAAAATAATATTCACTTGGACATATCAGTATAATGGCGCAGCTTGAATATCCTAATGAGTAATTAAGATAGTATGATTATGATAAATTGATCAAATCGACGATTTGTTCTTAAGTTTCTCAACGATATCGCCTGTACAGCTCAAGCAAATTTAAAAGCTTCTCTAAGAACTTTGACATTTAGAACACAGGGACATAAATTTACTTAAATCTAGAATTAAAGGGACCTAGAGTCTTGTAAAAATGTGGTAAAACTTTGAAAGAGTAACTGGGAACTTTTGACTTGTATGAAAATGTAACTGTCTATATGATATTTGACATGTATATTTTAATGATTTCAATATTTTATTCGTAGGATCCGATACATTAAATACAGGAAAGTAAAAAGAGGCAACAGAAAATACTTTTAGCATATAATGTATGTCTGTCTGGATAAATGGCTATTTAAAAGTATTTTCACGCCCAAATCTTTGAAGAGGTAGGCAGAGGCATAACCCGGATACCCACGGTTAGCCTAGAACATTAGGTACCACAATGTGATAGGTGGCATTACTTTTATAAGAAAATTGAAAATATATATTTTCTAACCCGACCCGGGCATCGATCTCGGGACCTCATGAGGTCAAGTCCGATTCCGGACCACTAGACCACCGAGGCGATCAATTAACGGACGGACGGAGGACGGCTATTTAAAATGTACATAACATTTAAATAGCCGTCCTCCGTCCGTCCGAGTTTCACAAACATGTTTCCTTTGGGCTTTGCTGAGACGTTAGTTATCTCCCTTAGCGCATTTCTACTGAGATTACCATAAGGGAACGCTCAGATGCGTTAAAGAATCAAATGATCACAATCCCGTTTGATTTTTTTGTGTTATTTTTCAGTAAATTATGTCATAATAAATTAGAACTGGTATCGTGCCCGCCGTGTGCCCCAGCCGCCACCCGTCACGTAGCGTTAACTAACAGCGGGCCCGCTCAGCCCTCAACTGCCCATTTATTGTCCTTTACTTTGATGCCACATTGATCCCTCTACGGTCACGTACATGGTCGTTATTCATGTCGTCCAAGTTGTAAACTTAAAGCGGTTTAAAAGGACATATTAAATTGTATAAAGAAAAACGTTCTTTTGTAAATTATTATAGTAGTTTGATGTAGGTATGCTAACTTTGTATTGTAACACAATGATATTGACTTACAAGTTCCTTTAAAAAATAATACGGAGACAACCTTTAGTATAGTATATAGTGTATATATATGTATATATCCTTTAGTATATTATATAGTTTAATATCAACATCCTCCTCATCCGCCTTCGCCTCGTTGGCCGCGGGAATAGTGTATATACCTAACTCCACCGACCAAGGTCTATGTGTGTATGTAATTAACGTATTTTCGGGTCCAGTAGTTTATTAATTGTACACTGTTCATATCGAAGAACACTCATAACACATGCACATGTATAATTTGCTTACTTTAGGGTCAGAACAAACTACATGTGTAATTTATCCCGATATATTTATTTACTTATATTTAAAGAAAGAAGAAAGAAAACATTTATTGACAGACTAAACTTTACCACACATCATTAACAAAAAAACAAATAACTAAAAAATTTTACCCAGCCCCGAACATAGACAACTTAACAAAATAATTAAACTGTATTAGTCCAATTACATACAAAATTTGATTAAGTGATATTAAGATATTAGAAAAAAAAGAGTGTTTTTTCTAATATCTCAATATGGTGTGAACATGAGTTCGCCAATAAAAAGCTCAGTATTTGTTGAGACCCAATCCACCCCAACACTGAAACTTTAATTCTTTACTTTGACTTTTTGATTAAAATTAATTTTTTTTTCACTTTTTGATATAAAAAAATATTCTTTTCACTTTAATCCAAAGAATAATAAAAGAGGATAAAACAATATTAATGATTTAACAGTATTTTTAATTCATATATTTCCTTAATTTCTTGGTAGCAAAGTTAAATCAATGGGTGTGCTTGAATATTAGGTTTAACTATAATCCAACAGCCGCATCTGCTTTAACTATAAACGAGACGTCTTAGTGTTCGGCTGTACATTTGTTTAATATAGCTTTGATGATTCATTGTTCTTGTTGTAGTTCCGTGTATTATGCTCTTACTTCATGGTGTTTCATTTTATTTGTTAAGTTCCAATGGCTCACATATCTGTATGCGCATTAGATGATAGGTGATTACTGTAAAGTAGTATTTATGCTTTAAATACTATATGTTCTACGTCAATTTTCAATGTATTCGAAACCTTGGTTATAATACGTTCGGTAGATAACAAACTCTTGGTAGAAGAGGGTCAAGTGATTCTAAAATATTTAGGATGCATTAAGCATAATGTTGACTTTTTTATCTTCCTGTGTTAGCCTGGAATATAATACGTTAAAGTAATACAAGTCAGTCTCTGGAAGCTTTGGGTCAATGATAGAAAGATGCTGAGGATCGGACAACGACGTCTTCTTAAGTCTGAGACCAAGCGGAGTTTTATGCTTGTACTACTGTGGTTAAACAAGTATATTCATTGCATCTAAAGTACAATATAAATATGAAACAGTATGGAAACTACCTACAAACGTTTCAAAACGGGATACTCATACAAACATGCTCATCGACTAGGTCCCTAAGCTATATCCGCGCAATCTTTTTACAAATACCAGGAGCGAATTCGTCTTCAGCTCGAATTAACCGACGTCATAAGAATACCTACTTATGATATTTATAAACCAAGTAAATATTGCAATACGATTGATAAGAAATGGCAATGGCTTTAATAGAGTGTGCGTTAAGTATTTTGAAAAAAGTTTACATTGAATTTTCGGCCTCGGCTTACGGCTATAAATATACGGCTTGTAAAATCTAAGAATTGTGAGCGCCATCGAACAAATACAATAACATTTTTTAAGGCATCCGACAACGAACAAGCTCATATGGTACTTTAGTAAGAGATAATCATAACATAAAGACTGTCCTGTGGTTGGGATGTTAGGTTACGTTAATCTACCGGCTACGCACATCCAAAATTTCCCATTAAATCGATCCAGCCATTCAATACCCATGACATATCCTTATTCGAAACAAATCTTTTATGATTTTAAAATTTCTAGAAACTATATTTTCTTCGTAATTAATTAACCGTGTATAAGACGTGTAGAAACTTTAAGTTTCTGAGCTGAAAGAACTTGTTCGCATCAAGTTTCAAGTATTGATTATTATTCCATACATTAAAATACATTCTACAAAGTCCTCGATAGATAATCTTTTTATATTTTTAAGCAAAGTAAGTACTTTATTTGTCGGTACCTAGACTACAGAAACAGATCAAAAACAATTTTAAACTCATCTTTCTTTCATTTTAGACGAGACAGCTTTGCGACTGGAGATTAAATTATTTTAATTACTTATTTTGATGCTCTGTAATCACTCTTCGAGCTAAGTCTGGGTTAAATATATAACTTAGATTTAGCCTATAGGGTTAAAGAAATTATTTAATTTAAGTCCAGGAAGATGGTCCATAAAAAGTTACATATATGTACAAATGGTTTTAAATTATTCTTAGAGTTTCAATCAAAGACGTGTTTTAGAAAACATTAGCAACTGCTCCTTCTAGCTTATAATACTTTGATCCTGAGTGTCAACTTATGAAACCTAAATAATATGAAAACTATATGTTTTCGTTATATTAAATATGATTTGTATTTATCGGTCTTTCATATTATGATCTGTAAAATTTTTGGTAACTTTCCATGATTTCCAATAAAGCTGAACGATAAAGTTAAAGATAACTTATAAAGTAAAACGTTGTTATCTTAACATACATACGCTATTTTTAAGATCTGATCAGCCGTTCAAGGTCATCAGCTTATTTTCTTTTATTCAATAAACTTTTGAACATACATGAGACCTAATAGCTAGAACACTAACGAATGCGGGTACAAATGAGCTGATCTCATGATGGAACTCAAAGATAAGAGACGTAACCCTGGAATGGCTGCTGGTAAACTCATCAAGTTTGGGCTTATTCAATTTGTTTCTAATAAATCTGTTAAATTTTTCTCGTACTTGAAAAAAACATTTGTAAAAATTGTTATGGATATTAGTCGCATTTTCGGTATTTTTTCACTTCTTGGCGTATGTTTGACCTTACAATTGAATTACTGACGAATTCTGGTACAACTGAGCTGGTCTGATGATAGAGCTCCAGGATCGGAGACACTACCCTGGTATAACTTCTGGTAAACCCATCGAATTTAGACGCGTTAGATTCGTCATATTTTCACATGACGCTGACTTGATAACAAGGACCTCATAAAATAACAGGGAGGTGGCTCATGGATCATATACTTAATTTAAAAGCTACGGTATCACGTTTCCTAAACTTCGCAGTATACCTAAAGTACATAAAAAAAGGGAGGTGTTCTAAATAAGATGAATGTGAGTGTGTGTGTCGGTGTTTCGCATCACAACTTTTGAACGGATAGACCGATTTTGATAGATATTTCTGTAATTTTGATTTGTTGTTTCAATTCCCGAAAAATGAGGGGTTTCATTAACCCTTAACGGGAAACGAAGACTATTATATGTTACATATAGGTATTTTTGGGGTTCGTGGATTTTTTTTTCAATTTTAAGTCTATAAAACAAAATCATAGATACGACGGGAGATAAAAAGTAATAATAATACCTAGCATTGTGCATGTCTGTAAACAGAAACAACAATCTCCACGAGGGCTTCACCAAAATGCCAATTTTATTTTCCCTGTAAGGTAGTTACAAGTCAAATAAGCTTACGCGTGCAATATCCCGATCAAACAAAGAAATTATTGGCTCATTAGGATCAGGGGCGTGATTTTAAGGCTCGGTGTGGTGTAATCAACAAAAGATACAGCGGAAGTTCGTGACAGTAACAAGTGATCCGTCCTTCGAGGGTCTGAAATGAGTTGGCGAAATCGAAACCCTAATAATGGCGTGGCAAATTAGAGAGGCTGTGTTAACGGCTGTTGAAATATTGGAAATTTGGAACGGTTTATCGCAAGGTACTAATGAATTTCTCATGTTTTATGATTTATTTCTTTGTCTTTTTTAAATGTACAAGCACTATAATTGGACAATAGGCTTGTGTCCACCAATAATAAATCGGGTTTGTTGTGGTATCTATAGTTTTGTTATTATTAATAGATGTCAATAAAATTTATTGTTTACAATAAAATATGAAGATTAATTTTATTTTTAAAAAATATTAAGCTGAAAAAAAAAACAATTTCATCATGTGACAGTGAACGCCGATCAGAACGCGTTACGTCACAGAGTGCGTCCGCCATTGTTGTTGTTGACGTTTTAAAACAAAGCAAAGTATCAATTACCAAATACGGTTTGTTTTGTTTTGCACTGAGTGACGTCATTCAGAACGCCATGATAGTTTAGAGCGTTTTCGCGGCAAATTCGTACAGGTCAAAGAGTAAAGTAACTGTCCATGTACAGGTTTATAAAAAAACTAAAAATAATAATGTTACTCATCGATTTTTGAAAATAAATTCAGTTATTTCTGTTCAATATCGAATAAAGGAAAGAATCCATCACTAAATACATTTTTGGACACAAGCCTATTGTTATGTGTGATGCTAAACGATCACCTGTTTTCAGAAATATCGAAAACGCAGTGACAGGTGTTTATAATTTTACTAGCCGTCGTTCGCTATCCTTTTTGACTACCTATTTCGCGTGATTGTTTTGTAAAATTAAAAAAAAGTTTACTTAGTGAAATTGATTTAGCTTAGTCTTAACTAAGTTTAGTCAGGATTGTGTAGTTTTAGTGGTATTTTTTCTTCAAACAACAAACACGGACAAAGAACTTTATCCCAAATATTGTTTTTAAAATAACTTTAACGTGCATTATTGGGATTTTGTGTAAAACAAAGAAAACTGATGTTTATATATTTAATACCGTTGAAAATGAATGACATTGCCTGTGTGGTTTAGCGGTCCGGTTGTGGGACTCGGCTTTATAAGAGAGGGTTGGATTCCTGAGTCAGACAACAAAAAGAATTGTGTTTTATCAATTAAGTTTGCCACATATCTTATTGAGGGTCTATGTGTTTGTAGCTAGCCGGGTGTACTCTGATTGTAACTCTGTCTACCTCTTAGGGGATATCAGCGTGAAGGTACTTCTTTTTTTAAATATTATTATATCATGTCTAAAAGTACATATGATCAAGTGAACTCTTGATTATGGACAGTCAAACTTGGAAATTTTCATACACAGTATGGACTATCAGCGACATAATTTATAGTTTATATATTAAAACATTTCCATACAAAGCGATATTACTGTTTAATATAACTAAACTTAAATCACTTTAAAAGTAAAAAACTGACTTCTAATTTTATTATCACGTCGTACTTATTTAAAATTCTCTTTTCGATGTCCAGATCTAAAACCCAGATGATTCAGAAGTGGTTCTATATGAATGCTGTCAATATGTTTTTTGATAAAATGCACAAACTTTCTTCATGATCAAATTTATGTGGAACTACATTAGAGACATAGCATATACCTTAGTAAAAGAACCATCAAAATTTGTTCGTTATTAGCATAAACGCCTAAAAACGAGAAGCTTTACGAGATTGACACATCTAAGTTTTAACAAAGTTAAGTAAGTTTTACTATTTCTACCATATAAGATTTCATCTCATTTTTTTTTCTATTAACAAATATGCCATATTTATTACTTAGAAAAGGAAAACCATACTTTTATATATCGCAATATATCACTGGCTTTATCTCAAACCCGTAAGGAATATGTGGAAACTATAAGTTCAAAGTTGTTATACGGTAGCGCAGTTTATCTATGCCGAGTTTCAGTACATGTAACCTGTGGTGGAACCAACTTCTGAAACATAATACATGCAAAATTTTGATAACACTAAACATAAT
>NJDD01002855.1:126551-147715 GCA_002245505.1 Calephelis nemesis
GTCGAATAATAACAATAGCAGTCGAAATTAAATTTCCCTATTTGATATTTCTATTTTTGAACACTTCATAAAAAAAATTTTAAAGCAAAAAAATGGCAAATAAAACAAACTAAATTTTTAATATGCCAGTGTTCTGAATCTATTATCTCTTTTGAGTAGTGAACATAACTTACGTATGCTGTGTGTTTAATTATTAGTTTTTTACTTGGATATTATTTAACTCCGTAATTTACAAAAAAATTAAAAATTGTAATCTACTTACATTTGTAATTAACAGCTATAATGAAATCATCATCCCAGTATTAATCGCAATAATTGTTCCTTACAATTAGGCGTGAGAAGAAGGGAGAAGGAAATCAGACACCCTGGGTCCGATTTCCATCGTTCCGGACTTCTGACGATATTCGACACATTTTTTTAAATTTATTTACTGACTAAACACATAATACAATATTATTTAACCCCCGTGTTGGTCCGGGCTCCCATGTAGAATAGATCATCTGCCTTCCTGTGCCAGGCAGCTCGTAAAAGGCGAGCATAGGCTTACCGTCACTAACACCGCGACATTTTACTAGGTGGTAGAGTTTCGCAGCGACTCACCCGGATTGGTACCACCGCCTTACCTATTCCTGCCGCCATAACGTCATGACGTGTTCCGGTTCGGAGGGTATGGTAGCCGGTAAACTTACTTTTGCTCGAGGCCTAACATCCCGGTCTCTGGTTGGCAACGCACCATTACCACCTTTAGGTGTCTCTAGGCGGCGGGAATTTCTTACCATCAGGAAATCCGTCTGCTTGTTTGCCTTCCTATATCATAAAAAAAAATGTAGCATTTAAAAACCACAAAGGTTTATAAAAGCAAAAATGCTACCATATTCATTTTAAATCTTTGTCTCGTTATTATTCATTAATTGTCCTTTTGTTTTAGTAAGTACATAAATGACTTAATTTTTTCGGAAATTAGTAGTTGATTATATAATTTATTGAAACAAATTACACTTACTTGGAATATAATTTCTTTAACAGAAAAATTTATTGTATTCACACATATCTTCACACTAAGTACCTAACAGGATAATATCGTCTCGGTTCCTACAGGCCTGTCTGGCTTCCTCCAACGTCATTATAATTACTTTAATACCAATACGCTAATTTGGTTTTTATCAAATATACTTATTTGTTTAATACAATTATTCATATTTTTAAATGAAGAAACACTTGTACTGTTTTACGTATCACTTATATTTTATAAATAGCCTACCGGTTTCGCTTTTTACAGCATCATCAGGGCTAGAACCTAAATTACTTCTAATAAGTTCTTGCCCTGATGCGAAAAGCGAAACCGGTAGGCTATTTATAAAATAATAAAATATAAGTGATACGTAAAACAGTACAAGTGTTTCTTCATTTAAAAATATGAATATTTGGAAGTTTTACCAAGCGCCGATGATGGAAAATATCAAATATATTTAATACAACTAGTTTCTTTCTCTTTTCAGTAATCTGTCATGTTTGTTTGACATCCCTTACCTAAACAATTAAAACTGTAATTATTCTTGCGTTTCCCTCGGGCATGCAGGATGTTATTTACGCCAACTGTAATCCGAGGGGCATCACAAAAAAGTCGGCGACGCGACTCATTTCTGAGAAGACAAATTACAGAATCCGTGGCCGTCGAGCACGAAAAAAATGCAGCAATTAACTACTATAGACAAATCCGAAAATAACCGTGCGTTTTCGTGAGTGATCATTTACGATCTATTTTGAGTGGTACACTTTTTGTTGGTGCAATTCAACCGCATAATAGACTGGGAGAATTAGTGGCCAGAGAACCTGATTTATATTACATGTTTTTATTCTGTAGTTTCTATCGACAAGAAGATTAATAGTTACATTTCAACTTATGTTTCTGTAGTGTCCATACAGTGATTATTAGTAAGTTTTTACACACTGTCCGTCAGTCTCCACCAACAGAGTAGCTTTCGCGCAAAATTTGATTGATTTTAAAATGTTTCTATATTTTCCACTGATATGAAATCAGTAAGTCTTAGATAAAGCCTAAATTCGAGTTTATCGCTACATGTTCTATAGTTTCAATCGACAGGGAGAATAAATATATAATAAACTTTACTACAAAACCTGCTTTTACTCGTATTTAAATTTTTTGAAACATTCGTCAACTAGAAGAATAAGTAGCTTATCTGAAAACACGTTATTAATATATTTTCTATTGATTTGTAGCTACAAAATCTACGCTTGAATAAATTACATCGTAATGATAAAAAAGTACTTTTAGACAGTTTGGGTCCAGGAGTTTTAATAGTATATGCGCAACCTTAGGTTGGCAACGCATCATCACCATCTTTGATGTCTCTAGGCGGCGTGAATTTCTTACTATTAGGAAATCCTCTGCTTGTTTGCCTTCCAATGTTATAAAATAAATAACCTATGTTGCTAGTGTCGGGCTTTTCAATAATTTGATTTCCAATAATCCCTCCCTAACTTAACTTAATTCTATTTCCACATCGTGAAAGCCAAATAACAACAATGAAATATGAAAACTAAAAACCTAAGTTAAGTCTTTAACAGATTAATAAACCATAAACCGAGGGTGGAAATTAAAATATCTTAAATTTTTAACACATTAAGGGCCACTTGCACATTCCCGGGTTACATTTGACATCGAGTTAAACTGTCAATTATAAGGTGATTTAACTCGAGTTAGACGTTAACTCAGTGTTAAATGCTTAAACCAGGAACGTGCAAGTGGCCCTAAGTTTATACTTTTGTTGCAGCAATTTCAAACCACGCTTTACTTAGCATCGTAAGGGTAATGCACCTCACTGATCATAATTCCTTCATCATTAAAGATTAACAATCGTACATTAAAACGTAACAGTAAATAATGGGCTCCAATACAAACGCGGTAGCTTCTTTGGCTCGAGGCGTTCATTTTAAACACGCAGAATTTATTACAAGACCGGTCCACAGGAAAAAAAAGGCAATGGACGGTAATGTAATAAAATTCATACAAGTACTTGAGTTTAAATATATGAAGGTTTGTGAAGTTGCGTATTTTTAAATACTGGATTGTGAGATTTGGCTATTACCCTTTGGTTAATGCCATCTGCTGGGGCACCGTGCTGGGACGTACGTAGTGTTACTTTGAACTGTCTACACAATTTTAAATTTATAAAAGTTTTAAATACAGCCTCTTACGTTAAAAATATGTGAAGGTTTTTATGTTTACTAATTTTTAATATTAGATTATAAAATTCAGTTAATATCCAATGTAAATGAGGTACACTGCTGCAAAATATTGCTGTTTCATTCAGTTCACAGTTCAACTTTAGTAAACCTTTTACCTATTTAGTGTATGGAATATTTAACATTTGTATATTTTTAAGTAGATACTAGTTTGAATTCTGTTTTAACGCGTTCTTAAGAGATATTATTTTTTTTAAGTTAACAACATATCTATACATATAATAAATCTGTAGAAGGGTCAATTCTGTACATTGAAAATATTGAAAAAATAAATAGGTAGCAGGGGTGTTACTGGATCGATACCAAACCCAAATATGTGATTAAAAAAATATTGTCTGTCTGTCTGTATGTTCAGGCATCACGTAAAAAATTTTTAATTTTTCAGTTTTATCACGCAAAGACCGACATCCGCGCGGACGGAGTCGCGGGCGGAAGCTAGTCATTAACATCTATGGTGTCTTTAGGCAGCATGTGTATCTTACTGTCGACATTTAAGAGCAACTTCATATATATTGTGATTCGATAATTCTTTTCTCGAAAGACAGTAAATGTGCCCGAGACGGTCTCACATGAATTTTATCAACATCGTACTAGTAGTTTTTGAGTTATACTTAATAATGCATACATATTTCACTTGTCATCAATGACGAGGGCATCAAGATACGTAAAAATGTTATGCGCTATTAAGAACAACTCAAAAACCACTAGTCAAATCATCATAAAACTAATACATATAGGACCACTTAGGAAATCTTTAAGAAAAAGAACCATATATCAATCAGTTGGCAATTGGTTGCGTAATCGCATAACAAAAATACAAAAAAAGAAACATGCAGTCTGATTTAGAATCTCCTCTTTTTTTGGAAGGACTATAAAATTGTTTGTCTTTCAATCGTGTGCTAATAAGTTTAGGTAAGGTTTTTTTTATGATATAGGAAGGCAAACAAGCAGGCGGATTTCCTGATGGTAAGAAATTCACGCCGCCTAGAAACACCAAAGGGGGTAATGGTGCGTTGCCAACCTGAGGTCGGGATGTTAGGCCTCGAGCAAAAGTAAGTTTACCGGCTACCATACCCTCCGAACCGGAACACGTCATGACGTTATGACGGTAGGAATAGGTAAGGCGGTGGTACCAATCCGGGCGAGTCGCTGCGAAACTCTACCACCTAGTCAGATGTCACGATGTTAGTGACGGTGAGCCTATGCTCGCCTTTTACGAGCTGCCTGGCAGGAAGGCAGATGGTCTATTCTGCAAAGGAGCCCGGACCAACACGGGGAAAAAGGTGGCAATTAAAAATATAATAACATTTAATGGTTGAAATTAAAGTCGGTCTGAGATGTAACAACTGAGATGGTGGAGTCGATTAATTATGAAGCAAAACGGCGTGAAACATAATCAGTTATTTATCAATGCTGTGACGGAGCGAGTCGTTTGTCAACGGCTTCGCCCACGGTGTTTCTTCTTGGGCATTCGTCACATCGGGAATGGCTAGGGGAACCAAATTTACACCATTCTAAGGACAAATCCTATTAATATTATAAATGCGAAAGTTTGTATGTATGGATGTATGGATGTTTGTTACTCTTTCACGCAAAAACTACAAAGCCGATTACGATGAAATTTGGTATGTAGGTAGCTGAAGACCTAGAATAGCATATAGGCTACTTTTTATCCCGGAGACCGCGGGGCGCAGCTAGTATTAGTATAATAATATCATTGTGTAAAAATCGCACACTTAGATGGAATGAAGTATTAAACATTTTTTTCAATATACCTACTGTTTATAAAGTTGTTTTTATAGACTCCGCTAAAATAATTATACTGCAGGAATTCCATGTATTGTACATGTTTTCGGCCGAAATAGGATTTTTTTTGACTTATTTTTTTTTTATTATCATATAAATGAAAACTAACCTTTTGAGGTTGAGGGAAGCGGTGCTCGTTCTTTTATTATGTCATCACATTTTTTGGTTGGCTCTGAAAATCCCAAATAATAAAACTTTTTTGGAACGGGATAGTTTGTGGATTTTTGGTTAAAATCAAATTTTGTTTGTGATTAAACTAATTAACTCTCCCTTTTTAGTTATTACTCTAACAGAATACCCAAAACACTTAATGTTTTAAAGGTCACTGATACGATATACAAAAAGAAAATATGTAAAAAATAATGTTTTCCAAACGATTGACGACTTTATATAAAAAGGTAACTTTTGAACCAAAAACTACTGAAAAATTGTAGCACCATTATTTACCAAATCAAAGGAGTATGACAACTATTTTACATTTTTTTTAATCTTAGCTAGGCTTAATGTAACACGTAACGTAGGTATAATATATTGCGATAGTCTCATTAGTTTCTATTTATTTGGTAACCCTAACGAGCACCTATATTTATTTTAAACTCAAAACACCCAACTTTAAGATTGTTATTCCTATTACCAAACGTCATTAGTTTCTCCGATGACAGTCCGTATAGTTTTATCTGATCCCATCTTTTCAAGAGAATTATTTTTAGAGCCGCCTTAATCTAATATTATCATTTCCTTTAATCTGTCAGCGATTTGTAAAATGAATTGATATTAAGTCATGAATTTCAAATGTTTATCTCATTATTTAGTAGTAAAGTGTTCGTTTTATGTCGAGCACGACATTTGTTTTAGACTTACAGTGCAGGCAACATTCCACTTTGGTTTTAGGTTAGATATTTTCAAATTATGATAGGCCTATTTTAAAAAATTAAATTCATTTAAATCCTAGCAATTTCAAATGATTAAGTCTAAAGTGAGAATATTCGCTGATGGCTTTCCTGATGGCAAGAAATACTTATCTTCTATAAGTGATTTGCTGTACTGCCTAGCACATAAAAATAAAAATGGTGAGCTCTAATTTTATGGTTGCTGAAATATGTATGGCCTGTGTTTGCTTAGCTAGTAAAGCTCAATTTTTTTGTAAAAGATCGAAACGATTTTGGTGACGTGCGAAATGAATTTATAATAAAATTTGTTGTAATTAATTTCACGATTAAACTAAAAATATGGTGAATAAGTTTCGTCACGGTTTCTTTTAAAACACCGCCGTCAATGCATCTGTCTTCGTGTGCATCGAATAAAATGCAAAGTCGGCACTCACAATCGAGCGGTAACCGCTGTATTAAAGAGAGGAACCGAACAACAGCTTTTTGAGGCAATGCACCATTCAAATTAGCTTAATGCATCAAGGACAAAGCGCAGCGATAAGAGACGGCGACGGAAGCTGCGCGTTCCGCTTTTTGATTTGAATTGAATTTCGAAATTAGTCCTCAAATTATTGGCTTCCTCCGTCTGTTCAAACAAAACTGCAATTGGTTAATGTTTTCTTTTTAAAAAGTTTAATTTAAAAAACGAGCATGACGAGATTGTAAGTAGCAAGCGTAGCGATATAATGAAGCGGTAAAAAAGGGGCCAAGTTCCGCTTTATGAATGGAATTGAATTTCTAAATTAGTGCTCAAATATTATTAGATTCCTTTGACTATTTGCTTTCACCGTCAATTGACAACCTGTACCAGGACACTGGTTAAAGTATAAGTCCAACTAAACGTGATATTTATTGTTTTTTTTATGATGATGGAAGGAAAACAAGCAGACGGATTTCCTGATGGTAAAAAACGCCTAGAGACACCAAAGGTGGTAATGGTGCGTTGCCAACCTGAGACCGGTACTTACTTACTTAATATAATAAATGTAAATTCAACCACAACAACAACAAACATGGCGATACCACCAGGCTTTGAGCACTTTGAATCGCGAACGAATAATTTAATTAAATGGTTTATTTAGTACATGGGAATTCATAACTCCTCCATGGGTTCGATTTCCGGGTCGGAAAACTTGAACTGAATATTTTTTTTTAAATTTTCTAAAAAAAAGGAAGTGTGCCTGTTTACCACAAGTTACATTGTGGAACTATGTACTTTGTTGAACTATGTGGGTATCCCGGTTATTCGTCTGCCTACGTCTTCGGGTCAAGGGCTTTAAGATGCTTTCCTTTTTTAAAGAGCTTTAAATCAACATTTCGTCATAACCATTCAGTATGAGAGGACACCACTGAAGGAAAATATAATCTAATGGAGTCACATATATAGACTAGACTAGTAATATATATTGTTAGAAGCAAGTATAAATTTGCACAGCGTTAAGACAGCATACAAAAGCCTGAATACGGAGAGAGTTAATTTTGTATCTTGATTAAGAAATTAACAATGCCGACTAAATTACGTGACCGTCGAATGCAAATATCAGCTTGAAGGGATTTTAGTTCAGCCGTACTTCGGAAGTCTCAGGCAATGTAAACTTTACAAAGCGGTAAAATCGTTTCAAGGATAACTTAAGTAATGTATAGGAAATTGACAAAACATACAACTATTGGGATGTTTTTAAAGAAATTTTTTTTATGGCAATAGGCAGCGTAAAATATCTTGGTTTTCCTGTTGGTGTAAGAAGCAACAATGGCCTATAGACACCATTGATATTGTAGATACCTCGTTGTTGTGTGGCCGGGGTGTCAGGCCAACTCTCCGGAATGTGTTGCGACACTGGCATTATGTTGGCAGGAATGGGCAAGGGGGTGGATTTCTACCTGGGAAAGTTGCTGCTGGTATATCCATATAATCTATTCTCACCTCATACGAGTTGTCAGAGGGTTCGGAAAAAATAATCAAATTTTAACTATTTGCAACCCAGTAACGTAATAAAAATAAGTTGATTTGAGATAGCAACTTTTTTACGGAAAGCCCTAGAGTGCGTGTTAATTTAGGATATGTTAGATAATTGTTTTATATTTTTGACCAGAGCCCTTACCAACAAATTCCAACGCCATCCTCGGTGGCGTCCCCATATGTTAGTTTTATGAAAAAATTTAACAGCGCCTTTACTGGTACCTTAGAGTACTGAATTTTCGGACTAAAATCGCAACAGTTTTCGGTATGTAAATACCATTTTTTTACGTGTGGAAATCCTCATGAAAACCCGCCACTTCCCCTGAAAGTTATGTCGGACTCCTACCGACTAAAACCACACGGTGCCCTCCTCGTCGCCAGGAACCGGGGCTGTGGAGACGCTTTCGCTAACTTTTACTGCTCCGGCAATGCTGGATCTGACAATCCCCATCGGGCAGCCCCTCTCAACAGGGTCCTCACATCGTTGGAAATGGTACACGGAGACAGTGCACGTGCACCGCTTCGGGGTTCCAGTAGCGACAGGTACACTCGTACCCACTGTAACCTCAACTCGACCGAACGGCCTAGATGGATAGCCCACCTCCATTCCTCCGCAGGCCTGAAGCCGCCAAATGGTCCACCACCCTGTTTCGTCCTCACGTCCTCACTTGGACAGAAAGTGGTACTGAGGAATGGCCTAACCACCAAACCTAATGTATAGTAACTAATGTACTGTGGTACTATATATACTATGGTACTGAAAATATTGTTTATCAAACATACGTATAAACGCCTGTTTCTACTAGAAGGACGTGGATGTACCCTCAAAGATTTTTTTATGACTTTGAATAACTTAAATCCATATCAACTTGTCACAAAAATTTGTCAAACTTGATAACTCTTTTCGAAATATCCGACAATTGAGCTAAAGTTAAGTAAAGTTGAAAAAGATCAAACGTAGAACTCATCGAAAATAAATTGGTGTCATTAGTTTCAAAGGACAAACACAATGTTCGGGATTGTGTCAAATTCAATATAAACTTTCGTCATTGGAATATCCGTAAAAAGGGTTCCCTTCGAGTTCCGGCGCAGACAACGTTGACAAATCTCAAAATAGACAACAGATGTCGGTATCGCAACCATTCGTCGGCAATGTCGGCATACAACATGCGTGCTCGACCGTTGACAGATCGGAGGTTTCAAATATAGACGCCATCTTTTATTTGGATACTCTGATGAATTATTGATATTCGAGTTCGTAAATATTTGACGTGACTGTACAAATTAGGCTACGTTGACATTGATATATATATTCTCAATATGCGGGCACTTACTGCTAAAAGCAATTAGTTTTCAAACTTACAAAACCTTAAAGACCAAAGATTTAAATCTTGTACATAAGTAGTACGCATGCGTCTCGTTTACATTACATAATACCATTACGTCATTCCTTAATCAAAAATATCTCCGAGAGACTTTGATTAAACATTTTCTTGAATTAAAGTTGAACCAACCATAGTAAGTAATATCCCTACAATAGAAAGATAAAGTTTACTCTCTTTTATTCCGTAAAACAATGTTAAGATTAATCATTTGACTTAGGCAGTAGGGATAAGATGATCCCTAAAGGCTGGCTAGGTTTGGAAACGGTGGTAGTTTACGGTAGACAGGGTTAAAATTATTAACATTTTAAAATTGTTTGTAAGTTATAATTGAAATTGTAATAAGAATAAAACTATTTGTTAAATGAATATTTAAACATTGTGTATACATATAACTAAATAATCAGTTTTTTAAAATATTTCAATATTTGCACACCACAATGTGGTAGAATATGTTGGAAAGCTTAAATAATTTTGTAACACACCTTAAACACATATCCCGCAAATAAATATATTTTCTTTCTTTCTTTCTTAAAATCGCTGTGTTATAATCTGGCGATTTGAATTCTTTCTTATAGTGCAACCATACAGACAAAGTGGTCAAGTCCCCTCCACTGTCCTAGATTACTATTCCATCCATCTTATCTTTTCGTGTAGCCTTTAGCCATAGATAAATCAACTCATCATTGTAGTGTTACGGTTGGAAAGGTAACCTGCTAGTTAACTTACGCAAGCAATGCAACATCTTTTAAGTTCATGAAGTACTTTTATTTCGACTGCTTTTTTGCCATCCTTTAAATAATCTGTCCATCTATCTACATTCTACATCCTATTAATATTATAAATGCGAAAGTTTGTATGTATGGATGTATGGATGTTTGTTACTCTTTCACGCAAAAACTACAAAGCCGATTACGATGAAATTTGGTATGTAGGTAGCTGAAGGCTGAACATATAGGCTACTTTTTATCCCGGAGTTCCCGCGGGATTGGGACTTACGCGGGTGAAACCGCGGGGCGCAGCTAGTATTATATAAAAATGAATTCCTATTTCGATTTTATACAAATGTCATAATTTGTACAAATGTCGATTTTATACAAATGTCATAAATGTCACGCTCGGATTCAGAAATATGCGCATACATACAAACATACATATCTTCACGCCAATTCCCTTACGGGGTAGGCAGAGAGTATCGAGTGCCAGACCTCACGATCCTGACAAACCTGTCTTGCTTCCTTCACATTCATTACCCTTTTCATACAGACACGCCGGTTTCGGAGACTCTTGACACCACCCTCGGATAATATCCGATTGATCTGATCGTGAAATGTCAGCCTTGGTCTCCCCGGGTACCTACATCCATCCACATTCGCATTGTATATCTGCTTTGTCAATCTTTCATCTGTCATTCTTTCCACATGCCCGAACCAGCGGAGCATGCCCTTTCGCATTTATTCAGAAATTCATTCAGAAATATGCGCAAATATGTCCAAAATGGTTGCCCTAGTCCGAAATCGAACTGGAACGTCGCGGATGATTGGTTAAATAAGGCGTGTGCGTTAAGTCTTGATAAAATAAAACAGTTGCTAATTACATACCTTTGAGTAAGTATTTTTAAGGTGTTCATGGTCTTATCAGTAATCATACCTTTACGCGTGATCCCATTTGCGTGTGACTTACGTACCCATGACCGGGAATTTCCTTATCGTGAACGTACAAATGTTTGGACCTTTTTCGTTTATTCATTAGAGGGAATAATAAAATGGCAGTTAAATAAGACATTTAAGTAAGTAATTAAGAATGTCTTTGTTATGGTTATTTTAAAGTAAAATATTATTAAGTTATTATTAATTCATTAATTGATTTTTTACGCTACAACTTTCATTTTCTTAACTATATGTTGTATATTATATAGATTACAGTTTTTTAACATAATTATGTTAAATAACTGTCTAAATTGTGAACATAACGACACTTGGTTAAACAGTTACGAACATATTTGATATTTGCCATCGTCGGCGCTTGGTAAAACTTCCAAATATTCATATTTTTAAATGAAGAAACACTTGTACTGTTTTACGTATCACTTATATTTTATTATTTTATAAATAGCCTACCGGTTTCGCTTTTTACAGCATCGTCAGTGCTAGAACTTAAATTAATTAATTAATTTAATTTAATTAATTTAAGTTCTTAATTAGGCTAAGTTCTTAATTAGGCCGGTAGGCTATTTATAAAATAATAAAATATAAGTGATACGTAAAACAGTGTACAAGTGTTTCTTCATTTAAAAATATGAGTTACGAACATTTCAGCGTTGTGATGTTTAATTGATGAATAATTTTTTTTGTCATTAGGTACCATTTATTACATAATTGTCTAAAATATGTTTTTTGTAGCTGATTCGATTAAAAACATATTATATTGTAGTATAGATATACAATCTTGGTATCATAATACAGCGCAAATATTTTTTTCTATCTCACGGAATGAAAATCTCAAAATTTTTTGTTTAAGAAAGTGAATTTGATGACTGTCAACGTCTTAAAACCTGTAACTTTTGACCGTAGTGAATATATAAATTTAAATGTTAACCGTCCGATCAAATAGATACGATCGTAGGGCGCCCACGTCTATGTCAAAATTCACCGAGCTCTCACCTAAATCAAGGAACTTCTAGGAAGCAATTCGTCATTGTCAATCCTCCTGCTTGCTCAATTAAACCCGGTAGCTACTTGTGCTTGGGGAAATTTCGCTTAAAATTTAAAACAGTTCAATCAATAACGAGTAAAGGTGCTATCGTTTAATTTTGTTTTGTATAAAAAAATCCAACAAGTACCGTCTATGGAGACCATACCTACCTAACACCGAACATTCACAAATCGTGGGTTCGATTTCCGAAACGTTCAAGCATTTGTGTGATGAACTTAATATGTCTGAACTTAAGGGTCTCTAATGTTTTAGTACAATACTGTAATAGCAATTATTCAAACAAATATTTAGCTTACCAAAGTCTTCTTTCTTTTCTTTCTTTAAGTTTTGGCCTTCACGTTAGTATTTTGCCATTCGTCAAGTAGAAATTTTCATCAAATTTTATATCAATTATAATTAGTCATCAGTCACAAGACCCACAAGTCGTCAGTAAGTCATGTCAGGCTCTTGGGTAAAGCGGTGGCCTCATTATCAAGCTCATGTCAGGAGATTTAGCGGCAACGAGAAAATACACGAAACGCTAATTTCATTTGTGCACTTTTACTGAACAAAATTATACAAAATGCCACCAAAATTGACTAATTTCACTCAATATCAACACGAAATTCAATAATTATGAAAAAAATTAGACCATATTTTCTCTCGATGGCGCCAAAGCTCCACTCCTTACCAAAGTCAGAAAACAAGTTTTTAAAATATGAATGCTTACATGAAGTATGACAGTTTTGTAACTACATATTTGAACAATATTAGGTTTTTTTTTTTATTTCGATAGTAATAAACGATAGTATACAATATAAGCTTATTCCATAATCCTACCATTTAAATTAGAAGACAATAGGTATAGGTTAGGACTTAGGTTATGCATAATCATACTACAAAAAGATAAGGCCGCAAGATAGAGGAGTCGTCGCAGAATTTTATCACAAAAGAGCTAGTAAATGTTTTATGAGTTCAACCTCAACATAAATTGTAGCATTTGTTTATGTCTTCATTTCATTGTCTGTTATTCGGCCAATAACTGTTTACGGAGTCTACTCCAACAATATAGCCGTAAATTTGAAGCATTAAGTTTGTACTTAATTTTATGCAGGCGTGTCGTAGTTATTAACAAACCATGGAAAGTTATAAAATGGTGCGACAGTAAAACTCAGTCATTTTTTTAACCGACTCCTAAAATTGGAATACATTAAACATATCGTATTTTTTTATAAATATAAATAAATAAATAAATATCCCTGGACAACTTACACAAATTGAATCTAACCACAAAGTAAGCAAATTGTATGCTTGTGTTATGGGTGTTAGTCAACGATACATACATAGAAATACTTAAATAGATACAAGAATAAATTTTATAATACAGACATCTAAATGTTCATCACACAAATGCCTGCCCCCGTCGGGAATCGAACCCGAGCCTCGCGGTTAGTCGGTGTTAGGCGTGTTCGCTAGCCACTCGACCAACGAGGCGGTCAATATGTTTGTTACGCGATTACTTGACCATTAACACACAGTTTTTGATGGTCCTTTTTCAAGAAGGTAGGTCAAGATTACGAGGTGGTCCCATATAAATGTACTGATGACGCTGTTTAGGTAAATGAATATTTTTGCATCGCTAAGAATAACTGAAAATAAATTTGACAAAATTTAATATTCGATGGTCCAAAAAAATTGAATCAGTTTTTATTTCAGTTTAACTGCTCTTAAATTACTAATACTATGGGGTTTTAAAACATAAAAATTAAAAAAGTAATATGTTCTATCTCAAGCAAAATTAGATAAAACAAATATCTGCTAATATGTACGTAGCAAACTGCTCGTAAGAAGCTATAACTTTGTATATTCTATCACCTAAGCATATTTACAGCTTTACTGACAAATTTATTATTGTGATTAGGTGGTAGAGTTCTGTAGTCATCTAGCTCTTTCTAGGGAAAAAGACGAGTTATCAAAACCAAAAAGAACAAATGTCTTGTACTTGTATACCAAATTTAAAAAAAAAATACTCCCAAATATGATAGGTTATTTACGTCAGAGATCGGCGAACTTTCCCCATGATAAGACATAACCGTGGCTTGTAGACGCCATACAGATCACAGATGCGTCGCTGAATTGAGGCCGTAGAGAAGGCCTATTGGGCAAGTCTACCGGCTATCCTACCCGCCAAACCGGAATATGACAGTGTCACTATCGCAGCAGGAATAGTTAATGAAAACCTAAGGATCAAAACATCCTAAGGTCTGAGTAAGCATTAAACTATTTGCATAGTCAATTTGTGTCCAATGTTATAAAAATCGTAAAACTGTGTGAGTCTACCGCCAAGTGACCGACTAACAAACGCCTACATTTTCCAATGCATGAGATCAAACTAAGTCAAAGAACAGTCATAAAAGAAAACAATAAATAGTCTATCAGCTCCGGCAAAAGGCACTGTAACTGCTCTTGAATTTAAATGGTATATTTAGACCACAAACACGCGCTTAGAGCATAGAAACGGGAACATTGGACACTCTGCCAACGACAGCTGCAATGTTTACAAAAAAACAAGCGGGAAAGTTGAACAATCAATATAAACTTTGATACTTTTCTCCCGAATACACAATTTTTTCGGTTTTTTTCAGTATTACGTCGTCTCCGTGTTTGGATTGATGTGACTGCGATTTGTAAAACGAAGTTGTGACAACAGAGAATAGATAAAAAAGATTTATTTTCAAAAGAAATTTGCGGTTTACGAAATTTCCTACTTTACAAAATGTGCTGTTCTTCTGCTTTAAAATTTTTTTGAACACATTTAACAACTCATGTTTAACATTATTTGTATTTAAATTATTTTGAAAAAAAAAAACATTTTAAACACAATGTCTTTAAATTTCACTAAATACTTACGGCTAATTGTTGTAATCTGCAGTTGGAGATTACCTAAAGGAATTTTGTTGCTAAGATATTTTTCCTAGGTACAAAAAAATAAGTGGCACTATCTTCTTCTTAGTTAGATTATTGAAACTGGCCGTAAAATACTAAAAAAAATTGAAATGCTATCATAGTTTTTAAATGAAGAAACACTTGTACTGTTTTACGTATCACTTATACTTAAATTACTAATTTAAGTTCTAGCCCTGATGATGCTGTTATAAGCGAAACCGGTAGGCAATTTATAAAATAATAAAGTACAAGTGATACGTAAACCAGTACAAGTGTTTTTTCATTTAGAAATATGAATATTTGGAAGTTTTACCAAGCGCCGACGATGGAAAACATCAAATGCTATCATAGTTGTAACGAAATTGAAAAGTAAGCAATGGGAGATATCGGTAAGGTTCAGTACCACGCAAAACATTTTGAGATAGAAACATTTTTTATCAGTTAATTTTAACTGTTGGAATGTATAATGAAGGGATGTTTATGTTTTATTATGTTAAAAAGCAACAAATCATTCTG
Source organism: Calephelis nemesis (assembly GCA_002245505.1). Classification (NCBI taxonomy): domain Eukaryota; kingdom Metazoa; phylum Arthropoda; class Insecta; order Lepidoptera; family Riodinidae; genus Calephelis; species Calephelis nemesis. The sequence goes on from NJDD01002855.1 coordinate 142,052, forward strand.
AGTTTTAAAAAAATATTCATATTTTTTGCTTCATAGAGCTAAATAAAACACTGTCAAGTTATTTCCCTAACTCAATCCAAAGGAATAAAATTATCAATAAGTCTCGAGAGAACGATATCGGACTTCACCCACTATAAACGACTTTAAATTGCGAAACTTGGGAATTATTTGCGTCTCCTCCTCGCCAATTTACTCCGTTTTTCCACAGTTTCATTATAACAAGTTTAATTGAAGACCGTGTCCGGTGTACATAAATTTAAACTTTTGGCATGCATTTTAATCTGCTTATAGTTCGCACTTCCGCCTAATGGATATTAAATAAGTTTTCTAATTCGCCAAACTGTGTAACAATTAAGGGCTTGTCGGCAGGAGCGTCGCCAGGCCATGGCCTAGAGGGGGGCAAGTTAATACAGAGGTAGAGAAAAATATGAACGACAGGTTACGCCAGGACCCTCATACCCTCGACTTTTTGATTTGCCTTTCATTTCCCGCTTAAGTAGTAGTAAAAGTACAAGAATAATCGATCAAACAACTCAAGTTAAAGGCATAAGACTGTATGTTTTATATCTGTCAACTATTTCAGAATCTCTAGGGGAGGGCAGCTGCCCCTCTTGCCCCCCCTTGGCGACGCCCTTGCTTGTTGGTGATGGATAACACGAATTAGTTACCGAGTCAAATTAATTATTTTTCCCCGTGTTGGTCCGGGCTCCTTTGTAGAAAAGATCATCTGCCTTCCAGCCAGGCAGCTCGTAAAAGGCGAGCATAGGCTTGCCGTCACTAACACCGTGATATCTGACTAGGTGGTAGAGTTTCGCTGCGCCTCATCCGGATTGGTATCACCGCCTTACCTATTCCTGCCGCCATAACGTCATGACGTGTTCCGGTTCGTAGGGTAAGGTAGCCGGTAAACTTACTTTTACTCGAGGCCTAACACTCCGGCCTCTGGTTGGCAACGCACCATTACCATCTTTGGTGTCTCTAGGCGGCGGGAATTTCCTACCATCAGAAAATCCGTCTGCTTGTTTGCCTTCCAATGTCATAAAAAATAATTTAGATTGAACTAAAGGGTATTTTAAGTTAATTATTAAGTAAATTATAATTTAACAACAACGATAAGTTAAATAACACACATCGAAACTCAAAAAATTCTAACATCTAATCCAAACACAACATATTTACTAAACTTTAATTTATCATAATATGTACTAACAGTATTATCATAATTTATAATTTACCTTTGAGGCACCCTTCTTAAAACTTAAGTCTTACTAAGTATTCATGAGGTTTAGTGCTCAAAAGGTAAAATACATAAGAAACAGAATTTGTAACAACGCAATGTATAAGACTTTCTACCTCCAAACTCTAAGCATATAAGGGTACCAATCTAAATGGTAATGCGTAATATTTCAAGAGATACAACATTGTAAATATTAAGTACTGGCGTAATATCAGGTATGAAATAAGGAAAGATAAAAATACGTTATGAATGCTCATTTAAAGGACATTGAATACTCGTCCCAAAAAGCGAAATATTTATGAATATTTACTTAAGGTGTCGGTGTTCGCATTTTTCATACCAGCAGCCTCAGCTGTTTTAGAGGTGATCTTAAATAGGCGCGCGAGTTTATTTTTTCCAATAACATTGTGACTATGATTGAATTTAAGATTTCTGTAAAAATGTTAGTGCGAGTATTTGTAACATTGTCACTAACACCGCAACGCTGACGGGATTCTTTTCTTTATGAAAAAAGGAGATTAAAGGACGAGTTACACAAATTGAGATCAAGTTCAATTTGTGTAATTTGTCCGGCAACATTCGTTGTTTCGAAAACTCAGTCATATTTACCAACTATATCTAACAATTATACTATATCTAACAATCTCTACCAATGTAAAACGGGCTTAAATATAAATACAATGTGATCGAATCAAAAGCATTCTAAATTTAAACATTTATTACACAAAAGTAAACGGAGCACGATAAAGTTTATGAAGTTGTTAAATGAATGTGATCCTAAATTGTACCAGTAGACAAATACATTTTAGGACTGAAGCTTTAAGTCTCAATGAATTAGTGATTTGACAATGCATAATGTCTGGTTGAAATACGCTTGGCAAATGTGAACGATTAAATTAGTTGAATCGTTCCTTTACAGAGGCAAATCCGAAATAACGCATCCCGCCAACTAGAATAAAACCAGCCAGAGAACGGTAGCACAATAAGACAATTTTCCGCGTGCCAAGCCGCACAGGCGACGGTCCAAAAGGATTTATTCTCGCCAATATCACCTGCCCCCTTATTCTGGTAAATCTGAGACAGTGAATTTCATTCATCCACTCCTTATCCTCCATACACAAAGAAATTGTTACATAATATACGTATGTGACTAGACTTTTCAGATTATATACACTTATAAATAATCAGCTGAGAACGCTTCTATATTTGTTTAAATATGCTAATCGATGGAATTAATCTGGTTTAAATCTCTTTAAATTTGAAAGCAAAATTCTTTATCCAATATATAATCATAAAATTAAATTTGCCTAAACGTATGATATGACGTAGTGTAGCCAACCAAAAATTAAGATGCTACATACAGACAAACAATTACTGTCACGTCAAACTTATAACATCCCTCGTTTTTCGTCAGTTCTTATCACCTTGCATCAGCGGTTGAAAAGACGCGTAGACACAATTTAGTTAATATATCACAATATTTTACGAGCTACGAAGCCACAGATAGACACACATACTCACACAAATAAGTCAAATTTACAAAACTCTATGATGTGCTTTTAAACAGCCATGATCCATCAGCTACTTCCTAGTTTATTCATCAGGTCCTTGTCATCATTTTCTCGCCATTAGTTAATATTAATCTTATGAGACCAAACTCGATGGGTTTACCTTTAGGCATTCCAGGGTTACGTCTTCTATCTTCGAGCACCCTTTATTGTTTTAACTGGTAGGTCTCACGGATGCTTAAAAGTAAAATGAAGAGCCATAATATATTAGTAGCCATGCGTCTAATATCTAGCACACCTCTATTTCCGTCGGGTGGCAAAACATATCGAATGTTGGGCGTTGGGCTTAATTGTAATTCTGGGGAATTGTAGGTATTCTTAATTATGTTTATTAGGGTGACTCTTGGAAAAATTTCGTAGTATCTTTTTACATAATGATTTGAAAATTTATTTCAGTGTTAAATAACCCATTTATCTATCGAGAAAGGCTGTAAGGCTATATATGACGATGCTAATTATTCCACACGGACGAATTCGCGAGCGGAAGATAGTATTGTGACACACAGGTGATTTTCTTACCTAATTTCAAATTTTGCTTGAAATAATATCTAATTTGGTTTATGGTAACACAAAAATTGAAAATCATTAAACGCTCTCTGTATTTAACAGTCCATTATGAAACGCTTCCACGGAGATAACAGTTAATGAATTTCTTTCATTGGCAATTTACAAAAGAAAGCTCGCTTAGATTTGAATCGGCCACGACTTCCGTTGAAAAAATAAACAAACTCGGGCCGCATCAAATTGCGCGGAGTGCTAAGCGAGGCTCCGCGACCACTTTCTCATGCAAAAGTCGAACTGTAACTTGAATTCTTAGCTGAAGCACTTGTCGGTTTTACGAGCGTAGAGCGATTTAATCCACTTAAAACGCTGAGCACAAACTTGGAGCCGACAAAGCTCTCAGCCGTTCTCATTTAAAAATGGAAATAAACCTTCGGCCATCTTTGACTCGACGTGCGACCGCTGGTTGAATTCTAAGTACGCTTCTCCAATGGCCACTGATTCTTTTTGGCTTGATGGATAGCATCCTGTTTGTAGAAGTTCCAAGATACTCTCATTTAACTTCGTTCTAGATACTCAGTTACTGTCAATGTTTGGTATCTAACTGGTCCCGTTAGCGAAACTTAAATTATATGGTCAGGAAGTTAGTAGTATGGTAAGGAAGGTTCTTGAACTTAGCGTATATAATATTTGTTCAATATTTGAGATTCCTTTATAAATTTTGTGACAATTAATTGGAATATTGGAGCTAAAGGATTCTTCACCTTCACTTATAAACGCTAAATACGTAACAGTCCACGGTCTTAGACATTATAACAGAAAATTCTTTACTTGTAAAATTAAAATTTCCGGAATCAGAAAATGTTTGTCTGAAAATTGTGTCTTTGGTTTAAGTTTACGAGTATAAATCGGCGTTATTTTCATCTGATTATTTGCGGCCTTCTGGCTATTGACCAAAAGTGTGGTTTACAAATTTAATTATTGTATTTATACAGTAAAAAAAAATCTAGATTGTACACAAAAAAAAATAAGTATGTTAATTTTAACATAAGTATGATTACCAACTTAATTGGTACACAACGATAACGAATATTGCATATCTCTGATATCCGGTAAATAATTGTAGAAATTTTATTTCTACTCAGACTAACTCTTAGCGGATCAACCGTTTTTGCAGGCTATGGGCTCTTCTTATTTTTACTGGAAATTAGCTTTTTTTGTTTGTTGCTTCTGACCTGACACGATCATGTTATAAATCATTTAAGTTTTCCTCGTGTTGGTCCGGGCTCATTTTCAGAATAGGCCATCAGCCTTCCTTCCAGGCAGCTCGTAAAAGGCGAGCATAGGCTTACCGTCATTAGCATCGTGACATCTGACTAGGTAGTAGAATTTCGCAGTGACAACCGGATTGGTACCACCGCCTTCCTGCTGCCATAACGCCAGCACTTGCCGTTGATGTGTTCTGGTTCGGAGGATAAGGTAGCCGGCACATTGACTTTTGCACGAGGCTTTACATCCTGGCCTCGGGTTGACATTGTACCATTATCTCACTTGGTGCCTCTAGGTGGCCCTACCATCAGGAAATCCGTCTGCTTGTTTGTTTTCCAATATCGTAAAAGTAAATAAATAAATTGGAAATTAAACATTGACAAGAAATGTCATCTAATTACGACGTATCACGTATGTAACAATAACGTGCGCAGACTAGGATATTTAAAATATTGACCTACTAAATCGTACTAAGTTTTGCACAAAGTAAATTATATGAGAGTTTATTTTTGCCTTTATTCATAAAAAAATATTGTTCTTAGTTAAAATATCATGAAACATTTTGATGTAATGATTTTTACGGAAGGGATTTACGAGAATACAATTTAAAAAAATGGTATGTGGTGCAGAAATGTTACCGGGCTCTTTGTCTGCTGCTGGAAAAAATCAGTAACGACATTGCTCTAAAATTCACTTGGAGAGCCGCTGAGATTAGGATATAGAACTGCAACAGCTCGCATGTTCTTCAATCAACACTTTCCTTTTTTCTACCACCATGAAAGGTAACTGAAATAGGTAAGCGTCTTTTGGAACACGTTAATGACATAATATACATAAATCACATTTTTACCATCAGAAAATCTTTTTTTTTTATATATATATTTTTTTTATGATATTGGAAGGCAAACAAGCGGACGGATTTCCTGATGTTAAGAAATTCACGCCGCCTAGAGACACCAAAGGTGGTAATGGTGCGTTGCCAACCTGAGGCCTGCATGTTAGACCTCGAACAAAAGTAAGTTTACCGGCTACCTTACCCTTCAAACCGGAACACGTCATGACGTTGTGGCGGCAGAAATAGGTAAGGCG
>NJDD01002857.1:0-18907 GCA_002245505.1 Calephelis nemesis
AATATATTTTACACTAAAATTTTTACAATATAACTAATTAAAAAATGTTAAAAAAATGTTAATAATTTATAATAATGTTTAAAATGAATTAAGAATCTTTAATTTTAAATAATAGCCTATTGCACTAATATTTCACAAAAAATTTTAAAGTTTTTAATCTTGAGTTTGATTTTTGCACCAAATGTTTTTAGTTCCTGGATTTCATTTTCGTTCTTCGCATCATACTAGTGGCGCCATCTATTGTCAAGTAGTACAATCTTGATTATATCTTCTTATTTGTTGAATTTCTTATGTTTCCTCTTGTTATTTTTGAGTTTTTTCTTCTTAAATAGTTGCAAAATAATATACACTAATGTTCCACTGAGTTTTATAGTTTTTTACACTTTGATTACCGAGATATGGGCACTTTTCTATTTTTCTCTTTAAAGGTTTATATTTCCTGATTTCCTGAACCGATTTTCACCAAATTTTTTATACACAGAGTCTTTTATATAATAAACACGAAAATAAAATAAAAATAGTACCTTATCGATTTAGTTTTTGTTGTAGGTTCACTGAGTTTAGATACACTGAGTTCAAGTACACTGAGTTCAAGTACACTGAGTTCAAGTTAGTACACTAAGTTCAGGTACACTGAGTTCAAGTAAGTACACTGAGCTCAGGTACACTGAGTTCAAGTACACTGGATATTGTTGGAGATAAAGAAGATTATCTTGTACGAGAGCATAGTAATTTACTGGAGACCGGCACAAAAGAAGAAGCGTAAAGAAGAAGAAGCTGAAAAGCGTGAATCGTGGACTGTGTCGAATTTCTGCGAATATGTCACATTTTTTTGTCTTGAAGATAAGAAGTTTTTGGATTTCGTATTTGCTTGTTTTGTGCAGAAATCTATTGCTTAGGATGATTACTGCGGCTATTAGCTGGAGATTGAAGATAAAGTTAGTCGTCTTCGTTATCATGTGGTTTTATTGTGTTAAGAATGGAAGAAAAATAATAATCAGATGGGAACCTGATAGTTAGGATGCTTCGCTCCTGCTTTTCAAATTTTACGTAACCCATATCTCCACAGTTACACTACAATGCAAATAATGTCGTTTTGTAAATATATTAACAAAACAATATAACTTTCAACATACTTTAAAACATAATGCTTAGCTTTTTTAGTTAGAAAGACCTTTTGAAGTTCTATACAAATCACCGAGAAGCAGAAAACGATAAAAAACGGACTTACACTGTTATGCTTCTGAGGTACTGATTTGTTTCAAACAAATGCTGAAGTCCAAGGTTCCTTACAGTTTAGAAATAGTGAGAAACTTCGTGTGCCTAACCTAAAACTCAATACTTACAAAAACAAGGTATATCCAATATATGTCCAATCGTAAATACAACCAAATTCCTGATAATCTTAAATCACTTGCAAGATTTCAAAATAAGGTATTTAACTTGCTGTTAGATAAAGCATGTTGAAGTGATAAAGATGTTTAAGCAGATAAAAATAAATAATAAAATATTTGTAATACCATTAATTTATTATAATTTCAGAAGTTGTGGACTTTGTCGAGGAGTTGGTTCCGCCGTTTTATCTCCTGTCTGGCTAGGTTTGGAAACGGTGGTAGTACGGGGATAATAGATAATAATCCTAGCTGCCGGGGAGTTTGTTTTGCCGCTTTTTTTCTTGACTGGCTAGATTTGGAAACGGTGGTAGTTGACGGTAGATAGGATTAAATTTATTTACATTATTAAGTTGGTTCTAATTATTAATTCAATTTGTAATAGACGTAAATCTTTTTTTTAAATATTAAAACGTACTATGAATATTATTAAATAATTACCAATTTTTATAAACATTACAATATTTGCACACCACAATGTGGTACACTTTGTCGGAATAAAATAAATACCCCTGGACAAAGCACACAAATTGAATCTAACCCCAAAGTAAGCAAATTATATGCTTGTGTTATGGGTGTTAGTCAACGATACTATTACATAGAAATACTTAAATAGATACCAGAATAAATTTAATAAACACCCAGACCCGGAAATGCAGACAAATGCCTGCCCCCGTCGGGAATCGAACCTGAGCCTCGCGGTTGGTCGATTTAGTTAGGCGAGTACGCTAGCCGCTCGACCAACGAGGCGGTCAAATAATAATATACGAAAATACGTAAATAATTTTGTAACAACTTTTTAACCCACATAATCCGCAAATAAATATTTTTCATTTTCATTTATGGATCTGTTGGCTCCTCGCTAAGGGCTAAATTCGGGGTAAACTACCTAGTTTTGCATGAAATATGTATACGTAGTAAAGAAGCATTACCTGTGGTAACTTTATATTTTATTGACGTTTTGGGTTTATTTTTAGATCCTTCGAATTACCAAACGATATTAAAAAAGTATATCGTATCAAATTGCGGCATTATTCCAAACAAATTTCAAACTGACGACGGGGTCAAATGCTTACAACATATTCTTAAGCACGAAGAAATAAAAACAAAAAGAGATTTCATAGTTTTATTCAAATTTATTTTGCGGTGTCTTCAGCTAGATCCTAGCTAAATTTGGTAAAACAAAAACAAAGAAGATAATTTTAATTGACACTTGATCTCATAATACTAGTGAACTCAAATATAATATTGGGGTCATTTGAACTACTATTTATTGATCACCAGTATAAACAAATATTCTATTGCTATAACTTTAAATAAATAAAGGTTTAATATAACTACAATTGTTTATCAGAAGAAGATTTGTACAAATTAATGTAATCATTGTCCGCTAACTTCTGAACAGAATGATTACAACAGCTTTCTCACTTTCGTACCAACCTCGATCTGTGTATTTTATAGATAAAAATTCTACCAGCACTTTCATATCAAAAGTTAGAAAAGATCTACAATAGCTTTAACTTTGATACATTGTAAAAGTTCAATCCAAAACTTTTTGCGGCCACACTACCGTAAGTGCTAGCATGTTCCCAGGAATTAAAGAAAACAAGACTAGCAAATGTCGTTTTCTCCAAGACTTAGGAAGAGGAAAAGCGTCGGCCAAGGCAGTTTGGATACGCGTCGACCGACACTTTTCTGGATTACTTGAAGGGCCCTTGTTTTACTCCTAAATTATAATAGTCACTGGTCTCAAAACATGGCTTAAGTACTATACACCTAAAATATATAAATTATTACAAATTAAGGCATTTACATCTGAATTTCTTAAATTACTTTATATTTACACGATACTAGATTATTATATTATGTAACATCGTGTAAAGGTAAAGATATCACTTAACTTACATCGGTAAAACAATTTACGTTTATTATATTTTAAAATGGTCAAGATTTCGGCGATCTAAATTGACTTGCGAAGCTTGATAGATATTGCAGCTTCTCAGTACACACTAGTACGTATTTTAGAATTTAAAAATTTAGAATATTTAAAAGCTTGTTATCCTTAGCACTATCGTTTGGCACTATTTTTGTAAAATATAAATATTGTTTGACTCGAACAGAAATTGAGATTTTAAAATAACGACAATTACTTTATATTTTAATCACAGTCAGGGTTGATTCATATTTGAGTTGTGCGTGCCACGACACTATAAAAATACTAATAGCAAACACTACATATGACACGAAATCTTATTCTACACCATCGCGAAATTTGAGCATTATTCTTGTGCATGAAATAATACATGAATATCACTTGGATGTTTACGATGAATCATGTAACATTTTCGTTAATTTGACTCGTTGATATTTCACCTTCTTCTGTCGGACGAGACGGCTGCGGCGATCATCTGCCTCAACATTGGTTCGGGAGTACAAACTTTGGGATCACATTTCATTTGGCCATCACCACCACATCTGTGAAAGAAAATTAAGCAAATGTAGAAAGTGTTAACAAATTACACAAAGTGCAGTAAAAATTCAGTTTACTGGAATTATAAGGAGGCGTATGTTATGCAAACAAAATAAGGGTAACTATGCTTAGTTTACTTCTAAGCCTTAATTTTTTTGGAATTCTTGCTTCATCCTGCAAATGCAAATGTTACCCATGAATTATTATCAATCTTAGAATCGGTCAAGTGAGAATAATTTGTATTAAATCGCGACGTTCGCAAACTTTGGCCAATCAACTTCAGACTACTATTACAAAATTGTGAAATATATTAGTGCCTTAGTAGTTAGTATACCAAATAACAAGCATGCAATCAAGCTGAAAATTTTCCTGTGGTAATGGGGTGTTGGCAATCTGATGCTGGGATGTTAAGCCTCACGTATAAGTATCAATCCTCCAAAATCTAAACACTATAGTGGTAAGCACCAGTGTTAATGGACCAGAATAGGAGAGTCGGTTTACTTAGTCACGGTGTAAATGTCAAATTCTGATGGTTACCTTTTATACATTGCTTGGTTGAAAAGTAGTTAGACTATATGCTGGATTGAAGTCCGGGGCAACACAGGAAGATAATATACGACGCGGACAAGGATGAAAAGCAATTTTTGCCACGAATTTATCACGAATTTGATTATTCAAAATGAGGGGTGGCGTGGCAGGTTACACCTAACTAGTCCAAAAATAAACATAAATGCAAATACTTACGTGCAATGTAAGCACGGTCCTGATGATGCACGAACTACTTCTCCGACTTTGTAAGTGTGTCCCTTTATTTGACAACCTCTTCTCTGGGCAGCTCCCTTGTAAGCGTGGGGGAAGAAATGTGGTGGCAAGGTTGTTGTTGTTGTTGTCGTTGTGGTTGTAATGTTAACAGCAGTAGCCATTGATACTGGACATTCATAGCGAGGACAACAGAAACCTTGTATTGGTTCTTCATGGCAACCATGTATAGGTGGCGGACAACTTTGTTGTAGACATATAATGTCACTTCTAAAGCAGAAGCAAAAGTCGCAGGGATCATCTCTAGGTATTTGTTGAGCTGAGACATAAACTTTACCCCCATATCGACAAGTCCCGGGGCCAAATGCTTGATCTTCCTCAACATAATCGGATTCCTGTCCGTAGCCTCCAGCACTTGGTGGGAAATCAGGCGGAATTTCGTCCGAAGGTTGTTGAGTATAGTCAGGCTTAGGTAAATCCGGATTTAAATAAGTGTCTTCCGGTTTTTCTTCCTGCTTGAATATTTCAGTTGGTTGAGTCGTTATTTCTTCGACAGTCTTTATAGTAGTCGGTTTCGTGGTTGCTTTTACTGAATCTTCTTCAGGTGATGATGTTCCTACTAATATTTCTGGAATTTCAGTTTCCCTTAAAATTGGCTTTCCAGATGAAGTGATAGGAATATCGGTTATAATTTTTTCAGTCGTAGTTATTAAGTTATTTATTTCTGTAGGTATTGCTGAAGATGGCGAAGAAGCTAATCTATTTTCATTTGCGGTTACAGTACTGGATTCCATATCTTGTGTTGAATATGAGGCTACAGTAGAAGACACTTTTTCTTTGACAGTGTTTGCAGAAGTTTCTTCGCCTGGGGATGTGACTTTCTCAATACTTTCTGTGGCATGGTCTTTATCCAAAATTTCTTCATTAAAAGCTTGTGTTGTTGATAAATCTACATATTCTTTACCGGGAGTAGTTGGTTTTTCTGTCAGACGTTCTTCTATTATATTTTCGTCTGTAATTTTAGTGGGAATTGCAGTAGTTTGATCACCACGTTCAGTTTGAAGTATTTCGTAATTTGTGGTTACTATTTCTTCGGAAGTGGTAGGTTTTGATGTGACGACGTCTTTCATTTGATGCGTATGTTCTTGAAGTTCGATATAATATGGGGTTGTTTCACTGTATTTCAATTCAGTTTCTGTGGATTCACTGACTCCGTCAGTTAATGATGGCGCTTCATATTTTTCTGTTGTTGAAGCTAACTTATTTTCTATTACAGGTGCATCGCTAGTTACTCTGTTATCAATACTAACAGTAGTTTTGTCTTCCTGTATTTGTACAGTTTCGTCACTTATACTTTCTGGTTTGAGGGTTGCAATTTTACTGGGACTAACATCTTGAACATCGACAGAAGATTTAGTCTCAGTTTCTGGAGTAGATGACGATGACTCTATTGTTAAACCTTGAATTTCTTGGTTTTCATTGGTAGCAAGAGATACTGTAACTAAATTGGAATCAGATTCATCTGTTTTTTTATCTGTATCTCCTAATAAAGTTGAGGTTTCATAAACATCTGATGTAACAGGTTCTATTGATACTTGGGGTGTAATTCCAACCATCTCTTCTGAAGCTAAATTGGGTTTTTCTGATAGTTTTTCACCACTAGATGTCAAAATATTCAACGTAGTACTTTCTTCGTCGACCTTTAATGATGTAATGGATGGTTCAGTATATGCGTCATACTTTTTCGTTACTTCTGCAGATATTTCTTGCGATTCTGTTTGCTTTTCAGGAATAAATTCAGTACCTGTTGTTACCACGGATATTGGTAATTCAGTAGCAGACGTTTCCTTTGCCAACAATGAGGATACAGTTGTAGACGCGAACTCATTCTGATTTTCTAGCTCGTATCCTGGAGTTGATTGTTCTTGTAGTGAGCCTTCTTCTGATTTTTCAGTAACAATCGGCTCATATTCTACAAATACTGTTGGTTTTACTTCTTGTATTGGTTTGGGTTGGATCGTACTACTATGGTCATATTCATTGTCTGGTAGTTCAGTCTTAACTTCCTCTGTCACAATATTGATTTTATCACTTGACTCAGTGACATCCAAAGGTTTGGGTGAAGTACTTTCTTTGGCAAATTTCTCCGTAAAAGCATTATCAAATTGAGTCATTTCTAAATTCTCTTCATCTTTTTGTGTCAACTGTTCAGTAGGTGATTCTGTTTTAGCGTCTTCGGGCACAACTTTGTCATTAGGTTCAGTCTCATACAAAGGTTTGGACGAGGTAGTTTCTTCAACAGATTTCTCTGTTATAATATTATCAAATTGTGTAGTTTTTGCAGGTTCTTCATCTTTTTGTGTTAACTGCTCAATAGGTGTTTCTGTTTTAGTTTCTTCAGATACGACATTGATGTCGTTATAAGGTTCAGTTTCAAAGAAAGGTTTAGATGAAGTGCTTTCTTCAACAGTTTTGTCCGTAACAGTATTAGGAAATTGTGTAGTTTGTGCATTTTCTTCATATTTTTGTGTCAACTGTTCATTAGGTTCTTCTGGTTTAGTTTCTTCAAGCACAACATTGATTTCGTGATTAGGTTCAGTCTCATATAAAGGTTTGGATGAAGTGCTTTCTTCAACAGATTTCTCCGTAACGGTATTATCAAATTGTGTGGTTTCTGCATGTTCTCCATCTTTATGTGATAATTGATCAGTAGGTGACTCTGTTTTAGTTTCTTCGGGCACGATATTGACTTCATCACTAGGTTCAGTCTCATGCAAAGGTTTGGACGAAGAATTTTGTTCAACAGATTGTTCTGTAACAGTATTGTCAAATTGCGTTGTTTGTACATGTTCTTCATCTGTTTGTGTCAACTGATCGGTAGGCGCTTTCGTTATTTCTTCAGAAGATATTGTTTCAGAGGGTTCTTTTTCTGGCATTATATCTGTCTTTTTAGTAACTATCTCCGGAATAGATACTTCTTGCCCAACTTCTTGATTAGATTGATCTCCAACTTGAGGTTCAGATGTTTCTTCTGCTGATTCTTGTGGAATTGTGTTATATTCTTCTGGTAATGTGGTTTTTGTTTTATCTTCGTTTATAATACTAAAGGTTGTTGACTGACTGGGAACATCTGTTACTGGTTGCAGCTCAGATTCGTTTGGTTTAGACGTAGTTATCTCTGATGCTTTGTCAATGTGTGAGGAATCTGTAGTATCAGAAGGTGTTCCAGAGCTTGTAACTTCACTTATCGGCAATGAGCTTGTAGCTCCTGGTAAGTTCTCAACAGTTTGTGGTATATTTGATTCTTGGGTGGCTAATATTTTGTCAGACGATTGAGTTGTTGACGTATTTTCATCAATTTCAAAGTCCTTAGTAAGTAATTCACTAGCAGTTGAAGGAACAGATTTTTCCGAAGTAGGGACCAAGTCTTTCTCACTTTCCATTTGAGGTGTCTCTGGTACATGGTCTTTATCCGTCGTAATTGGTTGTACATTAATTATAGTCTCGACAGGTTTTTCCTCATGCAAACTAGCTCCTGTTGGTTCTGTAGTTTGTGTTTCACTACTGATTTCTGTGAATTGAGAAAGAGGTTTTTCAGTGTACGTTTCATCTTTGACGGCATCAATATCGTACAACTTAGAAGGTTCTGTTGTTTGAATATCAAAAACACTAAACCCTGTATCTGAAGAGCTAGATTCTATTAATGGAGCTTTGGTAGTAGTATCCTGAGTTATAGGCGAAGACGTTAAGAATGTTTCTTTCTCGGTCTTAAGAGTAGTAAATGTTTCTTGATTTTGGTTTTCGTCTTCAATTGTTGGTTCAGAAGTAGATAATGTCCCTTCTTCTAAACTTTGAACGGGTACAATATCATTTCCATGATCTGTTAGTTTCTGGTCTTCATGCTTCAGTGTCGTAATTTCAACAGTACTAGTTGTCAATTTGTCTTTATTTTCGATGTTGTAGGTATCCTCGTCTTTTGTTATATCTTTCTCGTATGTGGGTTGTGATGTAACCATTTCAGAAGATTCTTCTGAAGATGGAGACTGCTTTTCCAATAATGTAGGCTCCGTTGTAGGCACATGCTTTTGTGAGTTTTCTGAAATTAAATCACTTTGTTCTGTAGTTATAAACTTTTCTTGCTCATCCTTGTCTGGTTTTTCTACTTTAGTTTGTTGCACTGTAACATGTGGAAGTCCATTTTCTGTTTGGGATTCTGTTACTAAAGAATCTGTGATTGTCGCGTGAGTAACAACAGTTCTTTGAGTAGTGATTACATCTGTTTGTATTGAATCGGTAATAGGCTTATTAGTTGACTCAATATCGTTCTCATTTACATTTTCGATTGGCTTCATATCTTGCGCAGGTTTTGTTGTTTCAACTATTGCTTGTCCAGTGTAATCATTGACATTGTCAACGTCAGATGAACTACTAATTGTGGTACTACCTAAGCGTGGTATATTTGTGGACATTTCAACATGTGCATCCGTCGTTTGTTCTGTGATATATGGTGCACTTGTAGATGCTACAGAGGGCACAGTTTTTATTTCATTAGTGGTATCTTGTTCAGGAATATTTGATAGACTTGAACTGTCAGTAGTGTATTTAATTTCAGGTTGTTCTGTTAACAAGTTGTTAGACTCGGTAATTCCAGTAACAGCTAAATCTACTGGAGGCACTTTAGTATGACTTTCAGGAACTCCAGTTTCAACCCGTTCACTGGAAGGTTTGCTATCATATATACTGGTTGTATATTTTTCAGGTTCCTTTGTAACTTCTACATCTTCAATAATTGGAGCTTTTGTTGTCTGAATCGAGAAAGACTCATCTTCTTCGGCAACAAGAGACGGAGTTGATACTTCTATTACTTTCGTCTGCGATATCGGAGTTTCTGAAACATAACCTTTATCTTCTGAAACTTGCAGGGAGCTATCTTCTTCAGGGCGTAAACTAACTACTTCGTCAGGTACTGAGTATGGCTCTTCTTTCTCGGTTACAGTTGTTAACTCTTGCTCTTTGACAGTATTGTCTGACTCAGATTCTTGTGGATTTGGTGTTGTAGGAATTTTATCATCTTTAGTTTCTTGATCAACAGGTTTGTTGGTATTTATTTCGTTTGATACATTATTATCTACCTCATGTTGCGATACACCGATGCTTTGTGTGGTTACAAATTCTTGGTCATATTCTAAACTCTTCTCTGTTGTTGCATATTTTTCTGCATATTCGTCTACAGGTATACTTGTTTGTGAAGTTTTATTTACTTTTATGTCTTCAGAAGAATATTCTTTCATAGGAGCGTCAGTTTCTTTCATATCTTGATCAGTGGATGTTGTTATATCATTTGGTTGTTTTTCTGGAATATCAGTTACCTCTTGATAGGGGGTAGTGATAGATGGGGGTATGTCATTGTCTTGGTCAATAGATAGTTTCTCATCACTTTGTTGTCCTGGAGTAGCAGTGACATCTTGAGATATGTCTTTAACTTGTTCAATTGGCGGTTCTGTAAAATCGGTATGACTGTCGATGTTATCTAAATCATCTTTGTGAGCCAATAAAGACGTTTGTTTTTCTATAAGAGAAGTACTAGATTCTTCATAGTATTTATCTGTGCTGGTTCCGATGATTTCAGTTGGTTTTGCACTTGATCCATCTGGAATATCTACTATTTCTTGTTCTGTTAATACTTTTTCTGTAGTTGTAATAGTGTTATCTTTCAAATCAGTCTCTGAATGGTCAGGTGTTTGTTTCACAGTTACAGTTTCATTTTCGTCATCATTTGTCGTTGTAATATGTTCCTTTGTTAGTTCATTCGTAGTTGCTTCGTCAAATGCGGTAGTAAGTTTATTGTATGTATCTGCTTGCTTTTGTGTCACATACTGGTCCGGTTCTTTGTTAAAATCAATACCCTCGGTAGTAATTTCAGGTATATCAGAATAAGCATGTTCCTTATTCACATTCACTGGTTCTAGTAGCTCATCTTTATGATCATAAATTTCAGTAATATGACTTTCCTGGATTGTCGATAACATCGCTTCCTCTGTTGGTGTAAATTCCGTGTCATTAGAACTGATTAATTTATTGGTAGATTCTGTTTTTTTCATATCCTCAAACGGCGTAGGCGTAGTTTGTAATTTATGTGGTGTCTGAGATTTCGTAACTTCTTTAATTGCTATTGTATCTGTGACTGTTTCAATGGGTACAGTTACGTGTTCTTGTGTTTCTGTGGTTTTTATCAGTTCTTCAGTAATAAAATCTTTAGATGTTTCGTCCGGAGAATGTGTAGGCACGTCTGTGGACTGTACACTTACTTCAAGTTCTTGGCTCTGGGAAGGAAGTGTAGTTGAAGATTCAGATAATAATGACATTACAGTCGATTTATCAGAAGCTGTATCTTTTCCAGAATTTAAGCAACCTAATACCGAACACTCTGAAGGTGTTATGTTGCTTTCTGCATTTTGCGTTTCCTTATTTTTACATGCTTCGCCAGAACATTCATCGGAATTCGATTCGGATTTTGTAGGTTTTTGACATTGATCATCTTTACAAGCTGTTGAAGTATCATCCTGTAAATTTGATTCAGAATCTGTTGTTGTGGTTAAATCTGGACTTCCTGGACAGTTGTCTCCGTTACATTTCTGATCTGATGGTTCTTGGCACCCGTTTTCTTTATTACATGGTTGACTACTTAAGCAATCATCACCTGAGCAATGTTTAACATTTAGTTCGGGTTCTTTTTCTTTATTTGTAATACATACATTAGAAATACATTCACCTTGTGACGGCGGTTCAGTTTCTTTAGTTGTGATTGTACCGGAGCTTAGTGCACATTTTCCACCTTCGCATTTGTCTCTTAGTTGATCAGAACTTTCACACTCACTGCCAGAACACTGTGGAACATTTAACACTGGTTCCTTCTCTTCAGTTGACATACAATCTTTAGAGTTACATTCACTTGCAGCTACGGGTCTATTAGTGTCAACGTAAGACATTTGGTTGTGAGACTGTGGAGGTACTGTTTCTTTTGTATTACAAATATATGTAGGACAACATGAGTCGGATGAATCATAAATAGGCTCACAATCGTTCATATATTCTGGCGGTGGACTACATATGATTGGATCACATTTTATGATACTGCTAATGCATCTGCAACTTGTATGACAATTATTTATGCTAGGTACAATAGAGTTATTTTTGTAAGTTACGCTATTAAGGAGACAGTCACCTTCACCAGGAATTCTTCCAGGAGAGGAAATTGGTAAGGTGTTGTCCTCATCTACTTCATTTTCTTTAGGATTGACTGAAGTAGTTTCAATGGTGATTTCTTTTGTAGTGGTTGTATATAAATCTAAAATATCAACACTACCATTTGTTTGTTCGTCCTGCGATGTGTGTACATTAGATGATTCAGATACTTTAGAGGATGGCTGTGTTGTTATTTCTTGAGTTGGAGTTCCACGTTCGAAATCAACTGTTTGTTGATAAATAGGAGTTGAAGCCTTATCGCTTGTATCTGCTAGGCCTTCAGCTTTCGTGACTGTGTAATCTTTTTCAGTGTTATTGATTGTTTGTTCTTCTTGTGGATTTGGTACGCTAGATGGTTGTGTTATTATTTCTTGAGTTGGTGTACTTCGTTCAATGTCTGCTGTATACTCGTAGGACGGAGTTGTTGAAGCTTTACCGCTTGTATCTAATAGGTTGGCTTTAGTTACTATATTATCTTGGCTAGTTGTTGTAGCTTTCTCTTCTTGAAGATCTTGCTCATCAGATGAATCATATACTCCAGTAGGTAGCTGTGTTGTCCTTTCTTGTTGAATCACAATACCATTTTCAACGTTATCAGCTGAGTGATCAATTTCAGGCGTTGATATTCCACCCTCTGTATCTAAAAGACCGTCAGATTTTGTGACTGTATACTCTTTTTCCATATCACTTATTGTTTCCTTATCCTGTGGTTGCTGTGCAACAGATGATTCTAATATTTCAGAAGAAGGTGTGGTAATATCTATCGTTGGAATACTATGTTCCATATCTCCTTCGTAATTTGATGTCGGTGTCGAAGCCTTGTCTTCTGTGTCTATTACGTCATCAGCTTTCGTTACTATATATGTTTCTTCAACATTGCCTAATTTTTGTTCATCTTCAGATTTTTGCGAACTAGATGTTTCAGGCAATTTAAAAGATGACTGTGTTGTTATTTTTTGAGTTGAAATACTGTGTTCGATATCTGATAGATATTCATGTGACGGTGTTGAGCCCTGGTCCTCCGACTCTAATAGACTACCTGCTTCTGTTACTGTATATTGCTGGTCAAAATTGCTTACTGTTTGCTCTTCAAGATTGTGCAGACTCGATGATTCAGGTTCTTGAGATGATTCTGTCATTAATTCTTCAGAAGAAATATCATGTTTTATTTCTGTTGCATATTCATGTGGCGGAGTTGAATCTTTATCTTCAGTATTTAAGAGACCATCAACGTTAGTTGAAGCAAATAATTTCTCTGTAGTTGCTGTATCAACCATAGGAGAAGGTGTTGTTTTTTTGCTACTAATATAATTGCTTTCCTCAATATTTTCTATAGGTTCGGTATATGTTTCACTGTCATTTGGCAATTCTGTACTAAACACTTCAGAAGAAGTGTGAATATATGCAGGAATGAGTGTTGTTCCTATGTTTCCACCAGCGGTATCGGTCTTGAGATCTGTTGTAACATTTTCTTCACCATTATCTTGTCCACTTGGTGTAACCAATTCGTTTTCTTCGCTGTGTTCGGTATTCTCATTTATTTTTTCTGTTTCTTCTGTTGTCGGTGCAAGGTAGTCTATTTCTTTACTTGGGCCAGACATTTCGGTGACATCTGATGGAGGATTTGTAATACGATCTTCTCCACTACCTTCAAAATCAGGAATAAATACAGGAAACTCGGCTGGTGGTTCATCTGGTTCATTTCTGTAGCCACTTCCTTCAACTCCCACTCTTCTTGGTGGTGATGTTGTTAATTCCGAAGTTGTAACTGATGTGTCAGAAGTCGTTTCAAATTCATCTCCTTCACAAATGTATGTATCTGGACAACATTGTCCTTGTCGTGGGGGCAATGAAGTGCAATTCTTTCCTTCGTTTTCCATTGGAGTACCGCATTCTTGTACTACACATACGATGTCTCCTTTCATACAATAACAATGTTCGCAAGCCTTTTCAGTTCTGATTAAAGCTCCATCAGGGAATATTTTATCATCATGAACACAGTCTTGTGACACTTGTGTTGCAGGTAGCATAGTTGTAGTTGTTAACAAAAATCCTGGCGTTGGCTTCACAGTAGTGGTCATATCATCCAAAAGCGGTATTTCATCTTCAGGGTGGTCTGAAATAATAGAATTGGTTGGCTTAAATGAGTAGTTTAAACTTAGTTCAGCAGACATGTAAAATTAATTGTAGCCAAAATAGTCGGAGGTTAAAGTTTAAAATTAAAAATAATGTAGGTTTTCGGATTTACTGTCATAACTGCAAGATTTAAATTGCTCAAATGATCGACATATAAATTGTCCAAACCCAAGAGATACTGCAGCGTGTCACTAACTTTTATGTACAAACAAAATTCTCCACCTCTTTGTAATAATCGGATATAATTTTTTCGTTATCCGCAGATAAACAACTAAAGTGCTATAAAATTACTAAATGAATGTTGTCATGTCAATGTCACAAACTTATTTTTTAATTATTGTACACAGGTAACAAGGTAACACACAATGCAGGTAGCAGGATAAATCTATACTTATAAAATAACATGTCCTGACTGAGTGATTCATCATCGCTGAGAGAAAACTTTAAGAGTTACAGCCATGAAATTTGGTGAATAGGGGTTACCTTATTGAGTAGACACCCACTAATGATGGAATTTTAGAAATTCTACCCTTAAGGAGGTTAATTAGTTGTTGTAAGTTTGTATGGAAGACCGTCATTTTTATGTTAAATAATTATTTAAAATGATTAGATACGAATGTAAGCGTATCTGGAAATTCTATCCCTTAAGGGGGTGAAAAGTTTATTGAAAAGTTTGTTGAAAAGTCCTTATTAATGTGCTATAAATACATTAACTGCCACGCGAGCAAAGCCGCAGAAAACAGCTAGTTTTCCAAAATTAAATAGCATGACGTTTGCAGATAGTTTCTATGAACATTTATAGCCTTACAAATAAACACGTTATAAAATGTTATACTAGGAATAAACGAAGAATAAGCAAAATCTCTACTAATAAATTCGGAATAGCTTATACCTTGTAGGTATAAACTCAGTATAACTGTCCATACAATGCTTATTCCAACCCTCACCCTAGTTTAAGTGCCGAATATATATTATAAATTAAAAAAATCTACCTTTGACGTCACTTCGTTGTTTCGTTTTACTTCAACTAAATATTTCTAATTTTCATATTATTATGATAGAAATAAGAAAATAGAACAGATAAAGAAATTAATAACGTGATAAACCCATTACGATATATAAGGAAAACGAAAACTACAATTTAAATAAACAACAACTTTTAATTTATCTTTACGGCCATATCTTTGAAGAGGTAGGCAAAGGCACAACCAGAGTACCCACGACTAGCCGAAGACACTATGTCCCACAATGCGGTAGCCTATCGCCAACTTTGCCCGAGATTGGATATGTGCGGGTAAAGTTGACATGGTTAGGTAAATTATTTTTATAAGAAAACTAAAAAACACATTTTCTATTTTTGTTGCCCGATCCGGGATCGCATCCGAGTCTGACAAAGGACCGCTAGAACACAGAAGCGATCGAAACTGACACAAATTAACAAATTTCTCTTTAAAATGTGTGATCTGCGATGTTGTCGTTCGGTGCAGCTAAACATAAATATGGTACAGTTGTAACGAAGTTACGCAGAGTTTGTTAGAAAATATTCCTTAGTTATTCATGCTTTATTCTAAGTATAACTATTCCTAGTATAAGTCTTGTATAAGAAAAGAATCGTTTATTTTCAATTGTAAGACTGTTAATTCTAACACACGCACAGTTATAAGTCGCACACGAACGTTACACACGTCGGTTTCTTGTTTAAGATATATTTAATCGATTTATACAGTCGATGTACATTTTTTTGACATATTTATTCTATTTATTGAAATATTCATAAAGTATCTTCACGCCCATATCCCTGAAGAGGTAGGCAGAGGCACAACCAGGGCACCCACGACTAGAAGAAGATACTAAGTCCCACAATGTGATAGGTGGCAAGCCTATCGCCAACCGGGCACATATCCTACCCCGAGCAACATTTTTTTATTAGAAGATTAGAAAAACCTAATTTTATTAAAGACCCGGGATTCGCACCCGGGACCTCATGCAGTCAAGTCCAACAACTGAACCACTAGACCATTCATATTTGTTGATATTTATTGTGTGATTCAGAGTATACATTAATATACATACCACAAGAATAGCGGACAGGGCAGCAGACATCTTTGTGGTAGATCGGTGTGCAGCCGTCTACATGAAGAGTACATTCTTGCATGACACACGTCGTCATATTGCGAATGCAGTAGCAGTGCTCGCATGGCTTGTTAGGTGATGGCGGGACCTTAGCACCCTCGGGGAAGTATTTTCCATTGATACTGCAGCCATATTTGTCTAGTTTCTCTAATCCAGTAGCTCCATATTCAGCTGGCGAGTTCGTCGACGTAGATGTCAGTAAGTCAACTGGAACTAAAAGAACACAATATTTAATAAATTCCTAAATTAAGCTTTTAGTCTTTAGTTAAGTTATTTTATAAAATGTATTTTTTTATTTTTTTATAAATATTATTTATTGAAAAATAAAAAAATATATATTATAAATAATATTCGTGGAACAAAATACTTCTTAAAATTTAGGTTCCCAAATTTTAAGACTTTGATTCTTTCTTATAATTTCTGTTGTAACGAAATCAATTTTAATATCATTATCATTGTTTTCTTTCAGTAATATGAAATTGGTGTAAATAAACCTAAATGAATATTAATTATAATAAATGTAAATTTTAGCGGTCTTTACGTAAGGACGTAGGTAATTTAAATTTGATTTATTTATGTTCAGAGAAAGAAGAACGGAAAAGTATTTATATTTTGCATTGGGCAAGCGAGTTTGTGTTTTAAAAAAAATGTGTGCGTGTACTAGCGTACACTCGTAAGAAGTGAAGACGTGAAACTTCTTTATGACGTTATTTTTCAAAAAATAATTTACTATATGCAACTTTACAGAAATTGGTTAAAAAAAGTTTATTGCCAATCCCTAATTCGCTGGAGAAAGTATACTTCGAATCACGCGTGGTAGAGATAAGAACAAAGATGGCGCGTAACGGAAAAATGTAACGCGAAACGAAAAAAATTTTTTTCCAACCCCGATAAAGAAGTTTCACTTCAAAAATCTTAATAACCAACATTGGTGATGGTGGACCTTACGCGAAAATTTATTCAGGGTTAGGTTGGCAACGCAACATTACCGCCTTTTGTGGTACGACGTATACTTCTTATCATCAGGAAACTAGTCTATCTGTTCCACCCGTCCAAGCACATAGATACGTAGCTATACGCACATACGCATAACATAGCGTAGAAAACATATTCCACTTACCATCAGGGCATGTGACGATAGGACAACACTGATCCGCTCGTTTTTCAATCGTGCAGTCTTGGCCAATCGGCTTGGTAAATGGACAAACCCTCAGGTAGCACATGAGCATCCTATTGTGGCAGGTACAGTTGAGACATGGTTCGTTCGTCATTATTCGGTCGCCTTCACTATAATGTTGAAAATTGTAATAGCAGCCATCTTTTGGAGCTGAAATAAGAAACAACTCATTTAGATAAGAAAACCACAGTAAAGAATCTACACATATTATTATTTATTATTACATTCTTTTTTTTTATTTATTTAGATAATTATTTGTTACAAAATCGTATTGTAGAAGTCTACCGGTTATCCTAACCTCCTAGCCGGAAAACGACAGAGTCATTATGGCAACAGGAATAGTAAGGCGGTGAATCCCTACTCGGGTAAGTTGCTGCACAGCACTCTTTCACCTTGTTGACCTTGTTAGTGATGACATATTTTAACCAGTGCTCGCCTCTTACAAGCTGTCTGACAGAGAAGCAGATGGTCTAATCTACACAGCGGACCCGGACCAAAACATGAGACAATCTTCCTTTAAAACAGGGTTTTCATAATATGTAAAAATACATTTCTAAATCCGTCTTGTTCGAGATAAACAAAAAAAGAAACAAAATCCTTATATTACATTTTTTTTCTTTTTTTTTTTCCTTATATTATAATTCTGTTATTACAACCAAACAACTTCCACGTAAAGTTCGAACATTATTATATGACTTGCTTTAATCGAAGATATCAACAACAACGTAGTAGTGTACTACTCATGTTGCTGCAGACTGTAAGTGGGAATATTACCTTCAAGTGGCTCCAATGCTGTCTGGTCGCTTGTCGGTGCTGAAAAAGAAACAACAAATTAAAATTTTATAATTTAACGCTAAAGAGAAGCGTGGCTTGAGGTCCTAGCAATAACGTAACGACGCACCGGTAATAACTTTGGTGTCTATAGGCATCACAACGGTTGTCTATTAAAAAGATAAGCCTGCTTGTTTGCTATCTTAGATCATAAAAACCTACTATTGACAAATTGTTAATAGATAAATGATGTAGGTATGTATTATTTATTCAGCAAAGAATTTTAATTTACAAAAATCTTTAAGTACCTATAGTTATTTGTTGTATTTGTTAATTCTTTGCATTTGGTGCGTAGTCAAGGGTTTTTTATTGTTACGTTCGAACTTGAGCGTAGTGACATGTGAAGATCATTGGGTATGATATTTTATAAAATAATGAAGGAAATAAATAGGTAATTGGAGAAAAAGCACTCCAAGAGACATTCTAATATACATTTAGTTGTCCCGGCCAACTTCGTTTCAACCGTTCAGTTTATATGGGAAAAAATAAAGTATTTTCTTATACAAGAAAAAAGAATTAGCCAAATCGGTTGTCGTTCGTAAGTAATGCGCTTAGCAACACATTTAGCAATACATTTTTATATTATACTAGCTGTCCCGGCGAACTTCGTTAAATCCGTTCAGTTTGTATGGGATAAATTAAAATGTTGTTTCTCTTAGTTTTCTCGCAAGTTTTTTTTCCTTTTTCTTATCTTTTAAACCTTCCCTGGACTTCAACAAATAATTCAAAACCAAAATTAGCGAAATCGGTTCAGCCATTCTCGAG
>NJDD01002857.1:18965-36351 GCA_002245505.1 Calephelis nemesis
TTTGCCATATGAGTCAAACTGAGAAAAAATAATAAATGTTATAAAAAGTATCTTCACAGCCATATCCCCGAAGAGGTAGGCAGAGGCACAACCAGGGCGCCCACGACTAGCCGAAGACATTAAGTCCCACAATGTGATAGGTGGCAAGCCTATCGCCAACCGGGCACATTTCCAATCCCGAGCAACATTGTTTTTTTGTTAGAAAATTGGAAAAACCCAATTTTCTTTTTGTTGCTGGACCCAGGATTCGAACCCGGGACCTCATGCAGTCAAGTAAATGTTAGCCACAATAAAAGTCTATTACAAATTAAATTGTTTTTTTGTTTACCTAGATCTTCAATTTCAACACTGACTAGCTGTCTACTATTTGTCAAAGAATTGAGCCTTTAATACTATATTATTTGTCAGCGTTTTCTTGTGATAACAATAATAAGTGTGTGATAAAGTGTTAAACAGAATGAAATTGAATGAGTTTCTAAATTTCGCGGTATGGCAACACTAAGTTATGGCGTCTCTATTTTCTGATGCGCCTATAAATGATAGCTATGCTCAAAAAATACAAGAGTAAAGCTGGTGAGGTTCCAGTTTACTGCCATTTTTACGAGCAGAGGTAATAACAGCGTAACATCTGAACAGGATATTAGCTACAATCACTTGAAAGGCTGAATTGGTCATAGTTGTAAACTCATTTTACATATCCGTTTTAGTGCACGTAATTACTGAAGACGTCCAGCCAGACGGCCAACTTGTAATTAAAGTAACGGTCGTATAGTAAATGTCCAATCGTACTGCGTCTGTTGATGGCCAGTATTATAACCTCGTCTATGCTATTGCAGTCTGTTTAAATTAAGCTCTTCATTTTCCTTTTAATGGCTTTTTGAAGTACAGCAAATGAGCACACCAGTTTTCTGACAGTTACCAACAAAAGTCGTGTGTAGATGTTAATGGTACACTTCCAACCTTAGATCTTAATTTACTTGCATAATTTTGTCCTTACACTTAAGACAATTGCGGGCGATTTTGGCTAGTCGTAGTGCTTTATCACTCAATGTAAGTCTAACTTATTGCGAGCTAACTAATCTAACTTAAAAGGCATGATTTGACTTTTTAATACAAGCTTTATTTATGTAATCTCATCTTCCTTTCTCACGTTAACCCATTTAGATATCTTCGTAAATTTTATTTATATTTTAGACAGCCGAAACTCAGTCGGGTCTGCTTTGAAGTGAAAATGAAACACATATAGAAACACAAAAGCTTTGGATTTATACGAAATACAAACTATAAAAACTTACTTTCGGTATCCTTATGGACGTAATAAAATTCATGGGAAATTCGAGTTGGATAAACTGAATAAACTGTTACTGGGAAAGTTTTCGGGTCAGCCAAAACTTTATTAGTTCAATTAAAGGCAGCACCTGCACAAAGGATGTAGTGGAAAGTAAAGCTTTTTGTAAAGCTCCTTTACTAGTTATATACTTAGTTGGTATATTAAGTTCAAGTCATTCAGTGTGTACATTTACATGGTAAGTTTTCATTTCTAATGTAAAAGCAACAAGCTCTTGTAAATTCCAACAACTTATATGAAACTTCTTTTGATTGTTCAGTAACATTGTAAAAAATGTGTATTATATGAAATCACGATTTTTCTATATTTTTTAAACTGACAAGTGTTTTAGATATCTATTTAATTGTTTTAATCTATTGATGTATTTAATCTAATTTTATAGACATAACATTTCCTCTTCAAATTATACGACCTGTATTTTTTTGCGTTTTTTATGTAGTGTAAGAAGATATAACCGACTTCGATTCCAATAAGTGAGTACGCACACAAAAGTAGTATTTCCTCGATGTACCTGGGATTTCGTTGTCAAATATACGTTTGGTTTCAATTGGATAGCCTCTAAATTCCGTTTTTTTTAAACAAGTTTTTTTTAAATACCAAAATTTTTAAAATTAATATAATAAGTGACGAACACATAACCTTTTTTTTCCTGAAGTTCGTTAAAAAAACAAACTCAGAATACAAGAAAAACCAGCAAATTTTAACTATGCAATGTCAAAATAACCTATACGAGGAGTTACTCTTTACGAAATATTTTTTAAACATACTAAGATAAGATAATAATGTACTTTCTATAGCTACAAAGTCCACGTCGACTACTAGTCAATTTAAATATAGCAAATATTTATAATATAAGATAATTAGTTTACTTTCTAAAAGGTAATAAAAAGTAGAAAAGGATGGTCGACAAATTCCCATGTCATTGGATAAAATATCTTATTTATACACAACAGTGACGTTACAAATGGCTTTGCAAGTACAAAAAAACTACTTATGCAAAATCGTGCGCTTAGAAACATGGACCGAAGTAATCGAAATCAGGAGGCAGCATGAATTTAAAATTTGCACCACATTAATATGGATCGTCGTTTCAATGAATGGATGCCGTCGTGGTCGCCATTCCTGATGAAGTTCACACGGTGGACCTCGACATTGTAGGCCGCATTTGAATATACTTCCTATGTATAACATAAATTCAGTAGAAATTCTTTGAACACACCGTGCTGAGGTTACTAAATCTAGACGGACCAAAATAGCATTATCTAATGACGTGCACCCGCTAAACAAAGGTATACCGTTAACTGCGCCTTCGAGCGAAACCTCCCTCCCCGCCCAATTAGCCGGGGCCTGGTATCATTTATCTGGTTGCGCGAGATGAATACTAACATTCTTTATTTGCAATGTATGGTCTTGGCTTACAAATCTTCAAACCCCATGTAAACTAAGGTTTTGCTTACGAATTTCTCCGCCAGACTTTAAGGGATAGAACATTAATTTACAATACAATACCATAACTCTTTATTGTGAACCAAATGCAGAGAAATTACAAACACATCAAATAAATCTTAAATTATAAGATACACAAAGGCGGCCATATCGCCAAATCAGCGATCTTTTCCAGGCAACCAATTTTATTTAATAAATGTTACAACCACATTTAGTGTGCAACATATTTAACATGACATATAACTGTGATGATATAATACAATAGGATAAAATAATTATTAGTATTTCAATTTTTTACATATTTTCTGCACATATAATAAATCTGTAAAATAGTAAATTCTGCATATTGAAGATACTCAAAAAAATGTGTTTCTGTCTAAAAATCGGCTCCAGAACACATTTCTAGCATTTTTAGAGTATTTAAGTTTAACTGTAACTGCGATTCACACCAAATCTACTAAACAGGTTATAACGAAATTTGGTAGGCAGGCACTTTAGTTTCGAGGAAGGTTTAAGGATACTCTTTATTCCGTTAACTAAAGGGGGAGTGGATTGAAAGTCAAAGTGTAAATTAAGCTATAATTCACTAACGAACTATCCGATTTAACGTATTCGTTTTTTGATTTGTAGTATATACTTTAAAGATTACTCCATGTTTTTCTCAAATTATAAGTTTTTTAGTATAGAAATTAGTATACCAACACTCAGTATAAAGTGACAGTATAACTTGTAAAGAAATATTTGAACGTTCAAATCATCCTACATTTATATCTGTATCTTAACGCTAAGTCCCCCCTGTAGGGTTGGCAGATAGTATGCCAAGTGAATGGAGCTCGAAGGGTCGTCTAGTTATTAATAAAACTGAATTCTGATATACGCCATATGAAAAACACTTTCGTTTTAATATATTATGACAATTGTATATGTATTCACATTTGTTTCAATATATAAGAAAGTGGCTGAGATCCGCGCCTATAATTACATTTTAAAGTTCTTCTGATGTCTAAAAAGTAGGCTGTATTCGAACCCAGTTTTTAATTTTTTCAGTTCAACAATTCAGTGGTTCAACCGTGAAAATATAACGGACAGACTTTCGTATTTATAATATTAGTATAGAAATGTTAAGATTAAGTTCAATGACACTGAAATCTAAGCTAAATGTAACATAGAAGGTTTACGTTGATCACGTATTTTGCTAACAACATTTTTATTAAAATTTTCTTGTCAAAGGATTTACGCTTTTTTTGTCTGTCGTTTTGCAGGGCTTTTACCTATGCAGGTATGCCAGCCCTATGAATGCTGAAGAAACTAATAATATTTATGTAATTAATAATAAGTTTTACAAGAACATTTCGAATAGTTCCTTCGCTGCATCTCCATTTGGGTGTGATAAAATGTATACAAAAGCTCCTACATCAAATTTATTTACCTTGTATTTTGCAAGCAGTGAACTTTTATCATCACAATATTTGACACACTCCATCAACAAGTGCTGGACATCATCTACTCGTAAAATAATATTTTTTTTAAATCATGAGAAGGGAAATAGCGCATCATCTAAGCATCAGCATACATCTTAACCAAAACATTACTTTGTCGTACGAGTCTGACTAGCAGTTTGTTTTGTAATTGAATTTTGCGTTAGGAATTATATTGCATTTGCTAGTTTACATGCATCTGCGTTGAAAGAAGCAACCATGAGGTTTTTTCAGTTCTTTCTCTCAAAGATAGCTTTACAAACCAAAAGTAGAGTCATTGAACGAGTTACTTATAGTGATTTGAAAAAAACTTTTAATGAGGTGCATGGACGAATAGCTGTATCATTCATATTTTCTTCTTCAACTGGTGATAGAAATGGCAGCACAGCGCTTATGGGTTCAGCTAGTTTTTATCTTTCAGGTTTACTAAAACGACAATCGCCCCAGACACGTTGACATATATAAATGTTTTTAGAACCCGTTTTCCCTTTGTTGGTCCGGGCTCCTTTGTAGAATAAACTATCTGCCTTCCTTGCCAGGCAGCTCGTAAAAGGCGAGCATAGGCTCACCGTCACTAACACCGTGACATCTGACTAGGTGGTAGAGTTTAGCAGCGACTCGCCCGGATTGGTACCACCGCCTTACCTATTCCTGCCGCTATAACGAGTTCGGCATAACGAGATCATGAGTTCCGGTTCGGTGGGTAAGGTAGCCGGTTAACATACTTTTGCTCGAGGCCTAACATCTCGGCCTAAGGCTGGCAACGCACCATTACCACCTTTGGTGTCTCTAGGCGGCGTAAATTTCTTAACATCAGGAAATTCGTCTGCTTGTTTGCCTTCCAATATCATAAAAAAACCTATTTGGCTTTTTTGGGTTTTCACAAGAAGTTGCAATTTAAAAGGCCAGTGTTTCACAGATACTACGATTTATGTGATAAACATGAAAACAAGCAGTTGCAATGGTCAGAGAGTGCGATAGCCCGGACAGGTATCGGGCACGAACATCTCGAGACTAGGTAGACGGAGACCTATTCTAGGTCACCAGACAAGACAACGGTTTACCTGTCTCCTAGCGTTGCCGGTTTAAATATAATATATTAAATACATGTGAAATATTCGCTCACGAACATTATTATGATAGAAATGATTTATGATACTGCGTCATGAAAGTCTTTGCACAAGGAAAGCTATGGACCTGTCTAAAGTATCTTGACG
Organism: Calephelis nemesis; assembly: GCA_002245505.1. Lineage (NCBI taxonomy): Eukaryota > Metazoa > Arthropoda > Insecta > Lepidoptera > Riodinidae > Calephelis > Calephelis nemesis. The sequence continues at coordinate 24,455 of NJDD01002857.1, forward strand.
CCCATATCCCTGAAGAGGTAGGCAGAGGCACAACCAGGGCATCCACGAGTAGCCGAAGATACTAAGTCCCATTATGTGATAGGTGGCAAGTCTATCGCCAACCGGGCACATTTCCAATCCCGAGCAACATTTTTTTTATTAGAAAATTGGAAAAACCCAAATTTCTTTTTGTTGCTCGACCCGGGATTCGATCCCGGGACCTCATGCAGTTCAACAACTGAACCGCTAGACCACAGAAATTAGAATAAAATACGATTTAACTTATAATCATAACTATATTAGCAGAATTAACGTAGCTAAAGTCAAACTCGTAACATAGCCAAATAGTGGTTTGGTGGTCAATACATATTTTGTCAATCAAACTAAACAGTGTAACTAAAGTGTGTCCGACTAACAACAGCAATATTGCTATTTTTTAAATTGATTTCATGCGAATATTAACGGGTAGGCTGGAAAATATTTATTTCACTCTAAATAAGCTCGTTCTTTCCACACATATATATCTTAACGACGAAACTCAAAAATCACTTTAACAGTGATACGGGAAAGAGTGGGATTGAAATAAAGTGTTGGTATAAAAATGCGAAAGGGTCTGCTTCGTCAGATCTGTCATATGCAAAGATCGGCAAATGAAAAATTAACAAATCAGATATACACTACAAGTGTATATGGGTGTAGGTATCGTTTGTGCAATACGAAGGTGTCAAGGAGTCTCCGAAACCGGCATGTTTGTATAAAAAAAATTAACGTGAAGGAAGATAGACAGCAAGGATAGTAATATTTGGTAGATTTCCCTCTTCATAAACAAAAACGTTTGATTTAGTTAAACTTGTTTTACTTAGATAATACTTTTTTGTGATTTTCGCTGTGAACTGTAGATAACTGTTTACAATAATAACAAAAATAAAACGATAGCAGAAAAAAATGAAGAAAAATCTATAAAACAATACCTATTCCCGCATTGCCGCAATCGCTCAGTAATGATATCATATTTGTTACCAAAGCGATACTTTATCAATATAAAATGATTAATAAATAAATAAAATATGAAAATGACAAATGACGTCACAATGCGAGGTGCACAGTTAATTCGTATGGGTTGTATATAACAGTAAAGTAAATGGACATTTCTCGTGGACGCAATAAAATTGATCTATGCTTAGAGAAAATGTTAATCCGTGTCCGACCCTATTTAGTTGAATAATAGGGTTTGTGAAATAGGGCGGAGTGGTGTTAGTTCGGCAGTAATTATCCGAACTGACGGATATTTCGGATCAAACCCATTCGATCTTTGATTTTCTGTTTTCTGACTCACATCACTGTTTAGTAATAACTTTTTTTTATGATATTGGAAGGCAAACCTGACGGTAAGAAATTCACGTCGCCTAGAGACACAAAAGGTTGTGATGCTGCATTGCCAACCTGAGGTCAGGTTTTAAGGCCTAAGTTTACCGGCTACCTTACCCTCCAAACCGGAACACGTCATGACGTTATGGCGGCAGGAATATGTAAGGTGGTGGTACCAATCTGTGTGAGTCGTTGCGGAAGTCTACCACCCAGACAGATGTCACTGTGTTAGTGATGATAAGCCTATGCTCGCCTTTTACGAGCTGCCTGGCAGGAAGGCAGATGGTCTCCTGCAATGGAGCCCGGACCAACACCAACTTACCTAACAAACAAAACATGAAATTATTTTGGAAGCTAAAGCTTACAAAAACTTTAAACTTCCGTATGATATCTATATCAAGATTAAGATTTGTCACAGATTATAATAAATATGTTACTTCAATTAAACAATTCTGTTAGAAAACAATATCAGTAGACGAGTTCATACGTGCGAAGTTGGAAGCTATAAATATTTATACTGCTGGGTGGATTAAACTCTATGAAGTGAGATGTGGCAGATCGTTTCATGGGACAAAGAACTCATAAAATTTCGTGGTACAATTTCTGGATTTGTTTTTTTATAAATTTATTTTGCGTCGATCTTATGCGTGTTATCTATTTTCCGTAGTTTTAGTAGCGTAGGAAAGCCACCAAGCATCAGTTCTAAGATTCTAAGAGATTATTGCCAACTAAAGACTGCAAAAATGCTATGCTTAATAGGTTCTCTAAGATAAACTAATAATATGCTCTTATTAATACTTAACTGTATTTATTTTGTAGTAAGTTTAATTATGCACAATAAAGAGTTCATTCATTCATTCATTCATAAACCCTCTTAAAGTATTTTCTGCATATTTAGAAAGTTATAATATAAAAAAGTGCATTAGCATGACGTGTTCCTAAACGTTTTTTTACGTGATAAGATAGCGAACAAGTACAATATCCTAATGGTAAGAGATTAATCTCATACATAACATAATATATTATGACAATGTATTAGGTTAGGGTTAGAGTTAGGCAAAGGAACAACCATGGCACCCCCGAGCAGCTGAAAATACTAAGCTTACAATGTGATAGGTGGCAAGCCTATCGACAACCAGGCACATATGCAATACCGGGCAATGCTATATTTATTAGAAAATTGAAAACACACATTTTCCTAGTTTTAGTTGCCCGACTCGAGTACATCACTGGTTTCCCAACCAACCCGCATTGTTTGTCTGACCCGGGGATCGAACCAGAGACTTCAAAAAGTTAGGTCCGACTAACCACTCCTCCTCCTCTGATCCTATAAATTCACGATCACAAGGACTTTATTGCTATCGCTGTAGATCTTTTGATCCATCGTTTACTATTATCGCTACAAGAATCGTCGAGCTTTGTATTGTAAAAAGTACAGTCACCAACAGAAACCGAAGCTAACTTACCCGCCGTAGTGCACGCGATGCACGCGGCCAGCGCGAAGAGCGCCGCCGCCGTGCGCCCCCGATCCATCTGCCACCCTCCGACTGCAACAAAAAATTCTATTAGTTTTCTATTAAATTATCTTGACTATCTTTTATTTTTATTCAGAGAAGTGAATTGCATATAAGGTTAACCTTATCAGTAAATAATCACCACTGCTTACGAACAAGTTTTAAACCTTACTTTAATTGCTGAATAAAGATATTTAAATTTCGCCCTACTGGTATTTTTTAAAACCTATTACATTAAAGTAAATAAGAAAAATATCAAACAATATTAAGATATGTACTGTATTTTTTTTTTGAAAAATATTTGTAGCAATTCTGTTGAACACTATTAAAATGAAAATTTTAATAATATTTTGACAACATTGTTGTTGAAAATTAAAGATGATATTAATACTGTAGTTTGTAGTTTAATTTGTTTATTTGTGTAAGGCTAAAATTTATAGAACAGAAAATGTTATTTAAAAGTTAAAAACTTGGTTTTAACATAGTTGAATCTAGTTTGAGCCAATTGAATTACGACCATTTTCACGAGTTTTTGAGATTCACCTCTTTTAAGTTAAGTCAATCTTAATATAAAGAGTAATAATATATAAACAGCAATAAAAAAACAATATCATACATTTGATTAATTTTCTATATACAGAAAAGAATCCCCATTTTGATTAGTCATCGCATTATATATGAACGGATGGAACAATTTCCCTTATACTTTTTTTTGTACTAATTACTGTTACGAGAAGGTTTGTGAGAAAAAAAGGAGTATTCATATTTAGGTCAGGACAATGTCTACTGGCTTAAGCTTAAAATAGCCTTGGGCTACATCTGTCATCTGGATAAACTAATAACACATTGCTATGTTAACATAAATCGTTTATGAAATAAGTTTAAATGTTACTATGTCGCTTATGAAATTATGAATTAATATTCCATTAATAAAGATTGGTATAGTAAGATTGGGTGGATTTCTTTAAATAGTGTTAAACATGTAAGCTGTATTAACCTACTAATACTATACAATTACTATTAAAAAGTCTTAGGTTTTTTGGTGACATAATTTTTTTGAATAAGTTTCTGAACATCCTATATGTTATTGTAGCCGACTGTACTAAACTCATTAATCATTTTCTAGTTCAGTATCATGTTATTGTTCCATTTAATTTAAAGAGTTGTGTCAGCAAACCCTTGCGGAACGATCGACAGACCGCTTCATGGTGTACACTTCAGACATTTCTAATTACAAAAACGAAATTCAACCCCAGCTTATTTATAACATTGATTTTGATCTTAACTTATTCCCTAATTTGTTTAATAATATATAACTAAGTAAGTATCTTCACGCCCATATCCCCGAAGACGTAAGGAGAGGCACAACCAGGGCACCCACGACTAGCCAAAGACACTAAAGTCCCACAATGTGATAGGTGGCAGGCCTATCGCCAACCGGGCACATATCCAATCCCGAGCAACATTTATTTTATTAGAAAATTGGAAAACCAAAATTTTCTTTTTGTTGCCCGATTCGGGATCGATCCCGGGACCTCATGCAGTCAAGTCCTGTACCGTTAGACCACAGAGGCAATAAATAAATAATAATACATCATAATAAAAAGCAAATTATTAAAAATGAGTAAAAAAATGAGTTTTTATTGATATAGGGATGTGGTATCTTCGTAGCTGTAAATCTAGTGATTTAGCTTACTGGACTACATTAATGATGTAAGTTATACAAGTCGCCCAGGTTGGCACCACAGTTATGTCTACTGCCTCAAACTCGGTGCCAGCATGTGTTTTGGTTTCGAAGATCTATTCAGAAATTCGTCAGGTTATTTGCCTTCCTACGATATGAAAAAGATATTTGTGTGTTATATTACTCTGTCTGTTATAATACTGTATAATAAATAAGCCATGAGTTGTTCAAATCTTAAGTAATATCACCGACCCTCTCTACGACGGTGGATGACTTCAAAAGGATGGATTTTAATGATATTAAAGTACCGTCTCCTGTTTCTTTTGTAAATAAATATCGTAAGTGCATTTTTATAGTAATAAAATATTTCTGAACAGTTGAGTTTGTAAATTGTGAAAGAATTACTAATGGTGAAAATTAGAATTAGAAAAGAAATAAGAATTAAAACGATTTTAAATACAGTTTCAACGAAGAGTGATTGTCAAAATTTGTAAAAAGCATAACAAGAGAAATAAAGACAAACAGTTAATGCTAAACAACGTACAGCATAGCTGTGTAGCTACATACACATCTTCACGTTAAGTCTCTTCTATTTGAGGGGTGTGCAGAGAGTATCGATTAGGATAATAGTCGTAATAATATAGACCTCTCTTTCTACCACTTCGCAGATGAAAGAAAAAATGTCAAAGAAATCGTAAGTAGACAATTAGACTTTTTAGTTTTTTAAATGTTATTGATTATATTTTAATTGCTTATAAACTATATTAAACAAAATGTTTGTAATTCGTTAAATATCTCTGATACAAATATAATAACAAAATCACATTTTTTCGATGATCATAAAATATAATTATATGGCGCCACAAATTAGTCTATAAATATCTGTGGCTGTTAATGAATATTTTATTAAGTTATAATCGTAAAAATATATGGAACACTATGTTGTTAAACACAGAGAATCCATTAATGTCTAGTAAATAACTTTCTTAATAATATTAGTTTAATATTTCAATTTTATGATATTCCGTTTTCATTTCACTCGAACGGCGAATTATAATGATCCATAAATTGAAATTTATTGGACAAATTAAAATATAAAGTTGTTTATATACAAAAGTCCAAATAATATTATTTACGGTTAACATAGGGTAAGATTAAGGTCAGGCGGTGACCGCGTCAACATTATGTAACTATGTATGTGGTGAATGAATTATTAGCGAAATAGTTCTTTGATGAATGTGAGGTTTTTTTAATGTATTTACAGTTAAGACCCGTTTGGATAAATTATAAGTTTAAGTTTGGCGTTTTATTGAAAACAAGGTTTTTCAAATATTTTAAACTGAACTAGACGATGCTCAGGGTTTGCTCAAATATTCGAGTGCTTTTTATGGCTTTTGTTTCAGTCTTTATGTTTTTTTGTTTTTTAACTGTCTTTGTATTGGGGCGAACAAAACAAATTCAAATTCATCAAAACCAAATTTATATATTGTGTAATTTATTTAGGAATTCTATAAGAAACCGGTATAAAAAGTTGAAATAATATGTTTGTAAGGATGTCTCCATATTTGTATGCATGTTTGTTCAAGTATAATTAAGCACTTGAGATTATAATAGAATTGGAACTTTTATACGAAAAACTTCAGGCGTGCGAGGTAAATAGATCGTGATTTATAAGAAAAGTCGCGTACGAGAGACAAGATTACAATAAGAGAAGATTCGGACGAGAGACAATTTAAAAAAACTTAAGCGTTGCAAAGGTACCTCATCTTAAAGGAAATAAATTAAATAATTGGTTATAGACAAACTTTTATAAGTAAGGACAATAAACATTTTACTATCTGTCTGCCGTAATGAAGTAGTAAAATTCACCCCTACATATGTATAACAACCATAAAACAAAGACGATTAAAAAGCTTATTTTCTGAAGAACGAAATGAGTTGCCAAATAAAGATTCTTAAAGTGAGGATTGTTTTTTTATGATTATAGGGCTAGATTACACGGTCGTGTGCTGGAACTCTGGAAATTTCTTTGTTGGCAATGTTTATGTTTAGTCGTAATAAATGTGTGAAGCGAGAGGCAGGGGCGACGGTGGAATATGTGTCGTGGCAGCAAGGACTCTCGAGTGGAGGGAGCCAGGAGAGGGTCGGCGCGTGTGTGACTCCGGTATACACACACATTTGTGTAACAATGTTCTTATAAACACCGGATATTTGGATTGATCTTTATTGTTATTATTTTACTCATATTTTCGCGGAGGGTAATTGCTCCGGGCGGGTATTTGTTTATAAGGCAAGTTTTATAATGCGGAAAAACTGATGTTAAGTAATATACGTCCTCTTAAAACACTAATGATGACAATATTACCTTGCCTACGGAATCTTATGGGTCTTCAGTAAATTTACCAACTGCCTTATTCTCTAAACTGAGTATAATAATGGTAAAAAACAGTCTGAATGATACCATCTAGTCTATTCTTGTCCGAGTGTAAGTTTGTTCTTTTGAACGGAGGAGGAAAACGAGGTACAAGCTGGATACAAGCGGCTGGTGACCGTGACTTGTGGTGCTCTTTGGGGGAGGCCTATATCCAGCAGTGGACGTCCTCCAGCTGATGATGATGATTAAAACGAGGAAGTTAGTCACTTGGTGGTATGTGACCAATGCCACCCACAGACACTCGCCAGGGGTACATATCAAAGGTGCGTTATCTTGAAAGTTCCTGCGACGTTTTCATTTGGTAATAGTGTGGTGGGTAACAGCTGGTTCCACTAACACAAATAGCTATCCTAGACTGAAGAACTCCAAGGTTTAAACTGGTATTATAGATTTTATTACACTGTGTTTATTACTTTATGTTTATTACAAGGCAAGTGTCTAAATGTGGCGACTAAATAAGTCCGGAAATAAATGTAGTACGGAAATTAAATTAAATTTAAGTAATCATGGTATTATTTCCTTTAAAATGAATGTATTTAATACTTATTACTTCCGCCCACCACATAACTGTAGCTTAGTCAAAGATAAAGTTTGCTTTAAATTTAAATGTTTAAAAAGTTCATACTTTTATCGTGGTTTCTTTATGAGCCAGAGACATCTGATAAGTACATGAAAACAGTTACATCTGGTGATTAGTAGACCTCCGAAACCAACGCTAACTTTTGATTTTCTTTCTGAAATAGGTGCAATGTTACTACTTATTTAAATTTATCAATACCTGATTATTTACCAGAACAAATTTCATTAGTAAAATATTTACCGTAGTTAACCATACCTTCGTGTCGTACTTGTAATATAAAGTTAAATTATTGCTTTCCAATTTTTTATGTAAAAAAAAAATTCGTAGGATTATTAAATTCTTGAAAACTTAAACTTTTAATGTACTTAAAATTCTGGCTTCCGGCTCCATGGCTGTTTATATTTATTTAACCAACAATAGTCAGTTCTGGTGGGTCAAAGCTTATAATTCAGTGGCTCAGTGGAAACCTCAATCTGCTTATTGTAATAATGTAACCGATTAGAATGTAAGTAACCTTAATAAACAGGTTTAGGGACGCATTACTTAGAATGGCGCATAATATTACGAATTACTTCAACGTTTCCGGACAATATTTTATAATGTTCTTAATTTTAAATAAAAATGTAAAGATAATTTAATAAGTTTATAGTCCCATAGTTTATCTTGTGTCGAATACATTTTCAGATTACCAATTTCTTTTTTGTTTGTTTTTGAGGTTCCATAGGTATCGAACTACTTTGACAATGTATTCCGTAGACTTAGATCTAGGAAATGTCACCCTTGTAGTCTAGCGGTCCGGCGTTGGACATGAATTCGATCCGGTCCCGGGTTCGATTCCTGGGTCAAGCAAAAAAAATTAAAATGAGTATTTTCAATTTTCTATAAAAAATAACGTTGCCCGAGATTGAAAATGTGTCTGGTTGGCGATAGGCTTGCCACCTATAACATTGTGGGACTTAGTGTATTCGGCTAGTCGTGGGTGCCTTGGTTGTGCCTCTGCCTACTTCTCCGGAGATATTGGCGTGAAGATACTTAAATATAGAAAATCGTTGAAACGCAAGACTCTCCGTTTGACTTAATGGCAGACTTGCTTAATATGACATTACTTTGAAGATTTCACCTTTAAAATAATTTGCCCAATTTTCTTTAGTTATATATGACTGTCTACAGATATATAAAAGGATAATTATAATATTATATCTTCTATCTTCAGTCATTTTAGATGTCGTATTGTTGGTGGTACTTATCGTGAGATTCATCCAAAAATATAAACAAAAAACATTTTAATTTACAGCTACTTACATTACGAAAATCAACACTACAAATAAATTATTCAATAATTTAAATTTTTATGACCAAAAAATCATGAAATTACGTTTATGCTTATTATTCAAATTCAATGTGGGTAGCTACGAGCATTACAAAGAAGTATTTTAACACAAGATGTTATTACTTTTAGATATCGCGTATCTTATGAACAAATATACTTATTTTACCTTTAGTGTACAAACATTTATTTTTAAAAAGTTGCCGCACCTCACGAAGGCTAACGTAAACGTGATTTAGGCAATGTATAATTGACAAAACCAACGAACAATTACCAAAATATTTTAGTCACAACAAAACAATATCACAAAAAAAACACCACCATCTAAGCCAAACTCGAAAGATTGTGCAAAATGAAAAAGAAAGGAAGGAAGGAAGAGTATGTAGATAGTAGTTGGTACTCTTAAAGATGAAGAACAACCGATATTACCACCAGCATGATAATAAAAATCAAGGTTTTCAGCTTTCGCACGCTGTATGCATCCAAATAAATAATTGAAATGTGAGAGTGCAGCCGTAATCGAATGGAAATTATGTGAGTGCACAAAACGTCATAAATATGCAATCATTAGATGGGTTAAGTATTACAAGTGCTCGATAAAGTCGGCAATTCGCCGTTGCTCTCCTAACAGCAACTTGTATTTATAACTCGTACTCCAAGAGTCAATAACTACGAGGCAAATTATTGTTACTCCGTAGGCATAAGCCGAGCGTTACCGTGGGAACACATCCATCTACGCCCGTAGCAACTAGAGACGCATATATCGAATGTGAAAATATCGATAAAATTAACTACTTTTTAACTGAGAATTAGACTAGAGTAGTTTAAACTACCACTTTCTATTATCAAATAGATTACACGATTTTAAACAGTAATCGTGGTCTAGGACTTGACTTCTTGAGATCCCGGGTTCAAACCCTTGGGTCGGGAAACAAAAAAAAAATTGTATTTGTTAAATTATCTAATAAATATAACGTTGCCCGGAATTAGATTTGTTTGCATTGTGGGACTTAGTGTCTTCGGCTAGTCGTGGGTGGATTGGTTGTGCCTCTGCCTACTTCTTCGGGGATATGGACGTGAAGGTACTTTACACATTTACATTGTACACAACGCATAAAACGTATTTTACTTTTTGACCCGTTTGAGTTTTTATATCCCTATTAATGTCATCTCCGACTCCTGAGCCAGGTCACCCGTGAGAGGCGGGCACAGGTTAAACAGGTCATAGCCTACAAGGCCCCTGCTGCCTGAGTTCTTTGCAGTAACTTTCCCGGATATGGATCCAACCCCTTAATGACTATTTCATATTTCCGACTGGAGGGCAGATTAATCAGTCAACTTGCACAATAGGCCTAACATGACGGTCACAGGACCTATAAAATGTTTTGTGTCTACAGGCTATGGTTGTCTCTTTCTATCAGTAGAGACGAAAACTTGGTTGCTGACCTCTCATAAAAATTATCTCTCGTTCTTGTTCTAATAGTAAGTTAGTAGAAATAGTTCTCGCGGGAGAGCTATATTATTAAACAAATTGATAAATTTAGACATATCGATATTAATTTAAGTAATAACAAGCTTTGTTCGCGACTTTGTCACGACACAAACGTTATTATTTTTTCTCATATTTAGACATCGATAACAATACCAATATTTTTTTTAAATAATTTGTCAGAATTGTAAAATCATCGATACATTATTTACATCATTAAAAACGTTACACAACTATGTATTTGTAGCTTCCACTTACCTGTTCTTACGAGCACGTATTCTTTTATATCACTTGCAGAATGTTTTTGCGAAAAATTCTTACTTTTCTTAGTAACGGATTTAAAATAAAACAGGTTTATTAATTACTTTAGTTGGATCAATTACAGTCGTTATAAATACTTGGGTGTAGTTTTTGTTAATTGTTTTAACCTGTATTACAAATGCGATAGGAGTTTAACTGTTGTTGTGTAACTGATGTAACATTTTGTCGAAAATTTAACTTAACAATGTTTTGCTATGGATATAGAATACTGTCACGCTATTATATAAATATATGAAATTTCAAAAGGTGTACAAAAAGTTTGATTTTTATTAAAACATTCTACATAGATACTACTGTCGAAAAGTAGATTTTTTTTATTTCTATAAATACTACTATACAAACCATCGCTTTACTAATTCCTGTAAGTACTGCCTTCTCTTCGTTATCCATATCCGTGCTGGAAGATGAGGTAGCTCATAGATTTAGTTTGTCTAAAGTAATGTCTTTAGACGTTGGCCATTTCCGACTATTAGGAGGCTGCCTCTTCTGTACCGTATGACATAAAAGCACTTAATTACACTGCATTATTCTTTTCTAAAATGAAACTGAATTAATTAAATGACAATTTGATCATCTATTAAAAATATAAGTTTATGATACTCTTACTTTTTACCGTACAATAGCCTTATTTTCAATTTAACAAACAAATTAAACAAGATGTATTCTTAGTGACTAAGTGTTATTTCAAAAACAAATACAATGGAATTTTACCGAGACTACGGATGCCGAAAAGTATATAAACTAACGGTATAAAACTAAAAGTATATCTGGGGGCACGGCAGTGCCCCCGCCAAGTCGAGCAAAAAAAAAGCGGCACGGCCGTACCATCCTTTTCTCGAAGCAATTCGGGCCTTTTTCGACCCCCTATAATTCGGTTGTGGATAAAGCAAGAAACCTGAATCTTCAGTAACTAATCCGGCATTGTATAAACACGGAATATTTAAAATTTCAGTCAATTTGAACCAGTAGTTTAAGAATGACAACTTGTTAAAGTTTCTAAATTTTGTCACTCACTGACTCACCGATCATCAAAAGTCCAAGGCACTTCTAGCAGACTTAGAAGCTTCATATTTGGAATACATATAGAGTTTAGTGTCTTAATCATGAGAAAACTTAAATATTTTGTAATTTCGGTCCAGTTTTCCAAATACACCAACTGCATCAATAACTTTGTAATCCCATATATTTATATGGGATTACA
>NJDD01002857.1:42748-69450 GCA_002245505.1 Calephelis nemesis
CCCCCCCCCCCCCCCCCTAAAATAATTATTAAACTTGTTCCAACCGCTCAGTAATGCGTATAGTAGTATATGCCTAGATTAAAAAATTTCAAAGTATTCCAAAATTAAATATACTTTTTTTCTTTAGCAGTTTTTTGCAATTTACTATGAAGCTAACTGGCAAAATATGTTTAACCAGTTTCAGGTGCTCGACGCTTAAATGTAGTGTTTATTTATTGTTTTATTTTTATAATATTGTTAAAAAGTTTAAATTTCTTTATCTGTAAAAACTATTTTAAATAATAGTTTTTTAGTGAAATTAAATTCAAAGTTTTTTAATTATAATTAAACGAGATGTTTGTGGGAAGAACTGTAAATTAAAACAATAATTATTCAAAGTAAATGGCTTTAGGAAGGAAACCTACTTTAGAACTCCGAATTAAGGTTCTACAGTAGTACTGTAAGTAAATCTCACGCTCCACATTTGTTACAATAAATGCGTATACGACATTTTAAAATGCAAAATGAAGTGCAGGCGAGGGAAACTAGGAACGATCGCGAGTGGGGCACGCATCGCCAACGTTAACCGAATAATTTAGGTAAATCTGAGCTAGACTGCTCCTCACCGTTACACGATATTAGAATTCCACACGGGTGGGTACTCCGCGGCATCATCTTGTTGCTATGCAATTTCAAGATATCAATACAGTTAAAGAAAAAACCATTTATCTCAGTTAAATCACCTGCTTCATTTAAATTTCGCTCGCATGTGACGAATCCGCTGAAAGAATATAAACCTTGGTCTCAACACTTGGTACTTGTGAATGCGAAATTGATTTCTTGTTAGTACTTTGGTGTGGAATAGAAAAACAATTTTGTACTTTGTTTTTTTATGTTATAGGAAGGCAAACAAGCAGACGGATTTCCTGATGGTAAGAAATTTCCGCCGCCTAGAGACACCACAGGTGGTAATGGTGCGTTGCCAACCAGAGGCCGGGATGTTAGGTCTCAAACAAAATAAGTTAACCGGCTACCTTACCCTCCGAACCGGAACACGTTATGACGTTATGGCGGCAGGAATAGGTAAGGCGGTGGTACCAATCCGGGTGAGTCGCTGCGAAACTCCACCACCTAGTCAGATGTCACGGTCTTAGTGACGGCAAGCCTATGCTCGCCTTTAACGAGCTGCCTGGCACAGGAAGGCAGATGGTCTATTCTACAAAGGAGCCCGGACCAACACGGGGTAATCTGTTTCAATCTAGTTTCATTTATGAGTAAACCGTATTTGATACTTTACAAATGTATATAGTTTAAGATAGAATACAAACTGTTCATTGTAACTTACGTATAGCAATTATTATGGAATATTCTAAATTTAGGTGTTTTTGTATTAAACGAATAACGTTGTTTAACTGTTTAAAACATATTATTTATTCAATGTTAATTATTATAACATTCCCCGTGGGGTCTAAGTTACTTTTATTTTTTTTGATATTTTATTATTTGGTAATTATATTAAATTTTTGAACCTTTGTAGCCGTTACCAGTGGATATGATGTGGAAAATAAATCTGTGCATTGAATTAGAAAAATCAAGTATTGAATTACTAGGACCATCTTGGATTTAAAACTTTTTTAACGCTAATAGATTTTTTATTTTAACAGAGAACAATAATTATTAATTTAGCCTTAATATTTATAAATAAAAATTCCGACCTAAAATCTAAACCAAGTTTCATTGAAATCGGTCTAGAGCCAATATATTTTCGATTGAATTTAGTTAACTTTATACTCACACATTGCTAGTTTTGACAGGATAACCTGCAGTAATTAGCTCTGGTCATTCAAAGAGAAAAAGTTAAGTGGTCATCTGAAAATATAACTTGAAGCTAACTTGAAATATATCAATTACAATTTTAATGACTTTAGTAATTGTAGTTTTAATTTTTTTATTAACCTTACCTACTCCTGTCTCTCTTAAACCAGTGCTCGCCACTAAGCTATTTTAAAGTAATGTATAGCCAGCAAGCTAAGCTACGCATACAATTAACATCTTAGTTCGGCAACACACCATTATCACATTTGGTATTAAACGACGTATAATACCGAAAGCCTCCGCGTCTTTTAATCCTAGAGCTAAAAATTGCAACTAGTGCAGTAAGCTTAAAGAAAAAGTGAGCTGGGCACAAGAGCCGAGGCCGCGGGCGCGGGCTAGCACGAACATAAAACTGCTGGTCCGTGAAAGCTGGAACCTATTCTGTCTGTGTACTTAAGGGTAATAGCCATGTGTGCTGCAGGCTTTGAATTCGCAATTGTTACGAAGTACTCACGCGAATGCCATCGGCGTTTCCCACCCAACAACTCTGGATACAGACTTTTTATGACACATACATTATTATTACTTAATCATACATTTTCAAACAACAATTTTCTAATACTCATCCAAGTTTTATTTTTTACTGATTATTCCGCCTATTTCAGTTATTTGGCTCTCCCTCTGTCACCCAGAGGACAAAAAGTAGTCAATATCCAAAATCCAGTCTACTGCTGCACATTAAAATCGGCTTGGCCGTTTTGACCTTGGCTTTATATATTACTAGCGGCCCGCCCTGGCTTCGCACGGTTATAAAATATACATTTAAACTTTCCTCTTTAATCACTTTATCTACTAAAAAACCGCACGAAAATTCGTTGCGCTGTTTTAAAGATTTAAGCATACAAAGGGACATAGGGACAGAGAAGCGCCTTTGTTTTATACTATGTAGTGATTGACCGGTTTTTATTTTGCGTAGCTAAGTAGTAACAAAATATACTGTATATAAAAGAGAGATGAACGAAAGATAAACCGGAATATTTTTTGTACATGTTTGGATACACGGAAAATATATTCAGGGAATTAACTCATGAAGTTGACCCTTCAGAGTTAATTGCCTCGTCCCCTTTTTCACACATTACTGTCCTTAGGGAGCTGTACTTAGATGGAACTTATTAGTGAGCCCGCTGACCCGTGACGCTCGAGAACCCTCGGGTACTTACTTTCCAGCTCTTGGCCATTGAAGCAGCAATATTTCTTATAAGACGGCAAGTAATTATCCAATTAAAAGTAATTTATAACTCAAGAAGAAAAGTCTAAATAAGCCATTTTCTAGATATTTTTATCTTGTTTTTAAGAAAGTCAGAAAGTAGTACAGAAGTATTTCGTTATAGCAATAAATACACACTACGTATAGACACCAAAAATGGTAATATTACGTTGTAAATCAATGGTAATATTTAGCTTGTAAGTTTCTCGATAACTTTACCCTTCAATCTAAAGCACGACAGTGGCGAGCATAGTAGTACTAATCCGGGCAAGTCGCGAAATTTTGCTGCCTTTTTTATATGAGAGGTCAGTGAATAAGAACACGTTTCTCCTGACTTTCAAGACACCAGAGATGTTATAGGTGCGTCGCTGTCACGTGGCTGGGATCGTGTTGCTTATTGTGAATGTCTACTGGACACTAAGAGTATTACCTCCACACAGGACCATGACAGAGTCATTAAGTCGTTACATCAGTACCCAAACAAGTTACCGCACAGCGCTCTACCACTAGTGATCTAGTCATTATTACAGAATTACTGACAAAGAAACCCTTCTACTATTCAAGTTTTTACTTATTTGCAACAAGTCACTAGTTACATTCTTTAAAATAGCTCTGAATCAAAGAGCATTAAAGAGCTTTCCAGAGATAAAGACTTTCAGCTAGCAGCCGCCATCATAAATATCAAGTATTTATTTTTTCAAGGAATGCGTGTAAAGAAACTCGTTGTAAATCACATGAATTATAAAGTACCGCAGAGGAATCTCATTTTACGTAATACATTTTTAAGAGGTACGCGCGCTCGCAGAATTACAATTTCTTCAGATAACTCGACGGAAAAGTATTAAATCCCAGTTTGTGGTTGGAAGTACACCAATAACATAACAGAAAAACGTGCACTTCTTATTAATACACTAAAATTATCGGTTTATTCTTGCTCTGGATGTACATAGCCTGAAGACACCAAAAGCAAAAAAAATTTTGAAATCAACAAAATGTCGACGATAAATAAAAAATATAAAATGTGATTTAATCTTTTGTGTGTTCCAGCCTTTGTATTTGAAGAACCAGAGTTCGAATAAAATAATTATGAACAGAATTTAGGATGAAATCTAGCTCCTAGCTCCGTGGCTAAGACAAAGTGGTAGAGTTTGACGACAACTTGCCCGAAATTGTATTTTACCATAACATAATATAGTAATTTGTAGATATAGCGCCAGTGCTCGTCACTGTCACGTTTCGATTGCAAACACATGGAATAAAGACAGGAAGTAGGCGCACAATGTGATGTGTATGGACTTGTGTTGGTATGTATGAATGTTTCGTGTCGAACAAAGTTTACGAGTTAGCCGATAAGTAAGTGGCGGCCAGTCATTACCGGCCATATCTCTCTAAGGAATGAATGGTAATACTTACAAACGAAAGTCAGAACTAAGCTCCGAACAACCAGCCATAGGCACGTAGTAACTGAACTTCATATACATTTTCCGTTACTCGTTTACAGCTCGAAACATGGTTTACAAGCGAAATAACAGCCGAGCCTTAAATACCTTCAACTTCCTATTGATTCTTACCTAGGGACATATTTGTATAGGATTCCAAGCCCGCCGAACGTAAGTACATATTGTTTTAACTTAAATCAGAATGGCTCGGAACGGACGGTGAATGGTCAGACACACGTCTGTGGTAGCTCTCTACATACCGCTACATTATTACCAACCAAATGAAAATATTATGTGCTGACCATTGTCTTTGTGAAACCGAACAACGGGGTGCAAATATTTTTTTAATAAAACTAATTTTCTATTTGATGAAATATTTTGGTCTTTTTAGGTATTAAGCATTCTTTTAACAGAAAATTTAAAAGATATTAATTCTTGAAAGAGAAACAACATTAATTCTTGGCAAATTAACTTTTTAAATACCAAACCTCGTCCTCATTTGGATATACTGTTGCAAAGGACCATATTAGAGACTTATTGTGTCAATCTAGTAACTTTCTGACTGTTTTGGTAAGGTTGCTAGGGCGAGGGTCATGATGTTGCTTTGGTAGAGCTTCATCTCTAGATTTATTAATGATAGATGGAATAATAAAATTATGACCTCTGCTAATAAACATTCGTTAGAATTGTTATAATTAACATATTGACGAGGCATGAACTTAGATAAATAATAATAAATAAATAAATAAATATTCCAGGACAAATCACACAAATTGAATCTAACCCCAAAGTAAGCAAATTATATGCTTGTGTTATGGGTGTTAGTCAACGATTCTAATACATATAAATACTTAAATAGATACCAGAATAAATTTAATAAACACCCAGACCCGGAAATGCAGACATCTAAATGTTCATCACACAAATGCCTGCCCCCGTTGGGAATCGAACCCGAGCCTCGCGGTTGGCCGATGTAGATAGGCGTGTACGCTAGCCACTCGACCAACGAGACGGCATCGAAAAACGAACGAGGAGGTTAGATACACATAGCAATAAAAACCTGAAGGTTTTGTTATATGGCAGTAATAATTAAATCTCATTACATGGAGAACTAAACCAAATTAAATACATAACAATATAAAACATCAAACTTTGTAGAAAAGTTTGCAACGTAATACGCTATTGCAACTTTATGGGTACTGAACAAATTTAACAGGAAAGATTTGGTTTAAGGCCAAAAACAGAAAACGTTGTTTTAAATGTATTTAAATGTGTAAGAAACAATAAGTATCGACGCTATATGTAAATAATTTGAGATTATATTAAACACTAGCTTCTGCCCGCGACTCCGTCCTCGCGGATGTCGATCTTTCTATTATAAAAATAATATAAAAATTTCTATTATAAAAAGTATCCCATTTTATGCCAGGATAATAAAGTAAAATTATACCAAGTTTCATCGAAATCGAACCGTTAGTTTTCACGTGATGCCTGAACATACATACAGGCAGAAAGACAGACAAAATTTGTTTTAATCACATATTTGGGTTTGGTATCGATCCAGTAGCACCCCCTGCTATTTATTTTTTCAATATTTTCAATGTACAGAATTGTCCCTTCTAAAGATTTATTATATGTACAATAATATAATTCAAAACGAACACGAATCACGTAGAATTTTAGTTTCGTGTAGTTATGACATAAATGTAATATAGATATAAAAATATTATATATCTATAGATTATAAGAATGTTAACTTCGTAAATAATAAAAGTTCTGTTCCTATGCAGTGAATTCATATTCGTATTGCGTGTTACACAGGCAACATGTGAGCACAAAAGACGTAAAGTACAAATAGCAACAATCCCTTTTCTCTAAGGTCTAGCGACTTGAATAATGAATGGTAAAACCCTTCGCTTTTTGCACATACTTTCATTGGACGTAAGAAACAGGTTTCATCGCAAAAAACGATAAAGCGCTTAGACATGAAATATTTATAGATACATTATCATATTACACGAGAGTCGTGCTCTCAGCTTCAAGAATTATTCACTTCGTTTTCACTTGAAGCTACACTGAAAAAACAAAACTGATATGCAATAAGGATGTTCAATGTTCATGGGAATGAAACTTCTGAACCGTAATAATTACTAACTTGCAGTGGCCAGTGAACTCTAACGTTCGTTTCTTGTGGTAACTAACAAGTTAAAAGTCTTCGTGAAAATACAATATTGTGTCTTGTGCAAATTTGCCAATATTTCTTCACTTTGAAAGCATTTTATAATTTTGGGTGACATACAAGCAGACGGACTTCTTGATGGCGAAAATTGCAAGCCACCATTTGACACGAAAACATAAGAAGTTTTGCTTTTAAAGACTTTTTTACTGATTTATATGAATCTGTATACCCATTTCATTTTATTCAAAACTAGCAGTATCACGCAGCTTCGCCTGCGTAACTTGGCTTCTACTATACCGATTTGGATAAAACAAAGCCAATGTCACTTGTGGATAATGTAGCTTTCGAATGGTGAAAGAATTTTTAAAATTGGTCCAGTAATTTTTGAGCCTATTCATTACAACCAAACAAACAAACAAAGTTTTCCTCTTTATAATATTAGTATAATAAAATACTAAATTATTAACTATAACTAATAGCTAAAGCCGCGGACTTGCCTGTGCGGCAGTAAACTATTGCAATTTTATATCAACCGAACGTATCTCCACTCCCACTTGATCGATTCTAATCAAACACGGTTAACAATTAGTAACAAATACGAAAGATCCAGTAGCGTCCCCGTGTTGATCCGGGCTTCCCCGTGTTGGTCCGGGCTCCTTTGAAGAATAGACCATCTGCCTTCCTGCCAGCCAGCTCGTAAAATGCGAGCAAAGGCTTACTGTCACTAACACCGTGACATCTGACTAGGTGGTAGAGTTTCGCAGCGACTCAGCCGGATTGGTACCACCGCCTTACCTATTCCTGCCGCCATAACGTCGTGACGTGTTCCGGTTCGGAGGGTAAGGTAGCCGGTATACTTACTTTCGCTCAAGGTCTAACATCTCGGCCTCAGGTTGGCAACGCACCATTACCAACTTTGGTGTCTCTAGGCGGCGGAAATTTCTTGCCATCAGGGAATCCGTCTGCTTGTTTGTCTTCCAATATCATAAAAAAAGCGTCAATATTAACAATTATTGTATTAATTACCTGCTATTTTTCTGGAATGTCTAAATTGTACGGACGCAGTCGTTTACGATTTGATAATAAGTATAAAAACATTTATGAAATGAGTATACTAATTTTTATAAATAACAGTCGTTTTAAAATGTTGTTTGGTATAGAGTTTGGAAAGCTGACCTCGAATGTGTAAGGGGAGAGGGTGGAAAGCAATCAAACATCGTTTTCTGTCCATCGAGTGCCGCGGCGAGGGTCAACGTTGTCAAATTACATTGCATCTTATCGTTGTCAGTATGTCGCGACGAATCATTTGACCGATACTCAACTGGGACAACATAACACGAAATGAGACGAGACCAGTTATTGGCCACGGCTTTGCCTGCCAATTACCTCTCGCGGAAGAAATATTGGGATAAAAGTTCTTTACGTCCTTTTAATGTACTTTCAAGTTTTTATACTTTTGATTGTTCAATAATAAATACCGTGATTTTAGAAATAATACATCTAAATGTTCATCACACAAATGCCTGCCCCCGTCGGGAATCGAACCCGAGCCTCGTACGTAGTGTACGCTAGCTATTCGACCAACGAAGCGGTAAATAAATGTAAATGAATGACTGGACATATTACTTTAATTGATCTCACTTTAAAGTAGGGTACTTTATATATTTTTTATTTTGGGATTAAGCCAACAATTACCTATTAGTGTGACTAGCAATATTAAAATATTGGAATAAATTTAATAAACACCCACACTCATACAAGCCGACATCTACGTTCATCATACAAATACTGCTGTCGGAAATAGAAGCTTAGCTTTGCGAAAATACTATGTCGGTTGACTTATGGCAGCCCTCCAATATATTATAATAAATAACAAATACATTAACAGTTACGAATTTAAGCATTAACGAGCAATTTGAGATAATAGCAAAGCCGTATTTAAATTGGATTTTAATGAAATTTGCTATGGCCTGTGCGGCTGGGGTCAAGTGTGCGTGCAGCTACGACCCACATTTGAAGGATACAAGTAGCTGCCGAGAAAATTTACCGCTAACATTGCCATATAAGCTGTATGAATTTTAGGTCGCCACAAGCATGCTATGCTCTTACGCCGACATCTGCGCAAATATTGATTTAGTTCGTCGGAGTCACAATGGGCGGCCGCACCCAGCCAGCCCGGCCTGGTCACGGCACCCATCCCTACCACTACATCCACTTCCTTATTTTCCAATTTCCTTTTCCTTAACATTATACATAAAATTCTCCTGTCACGGTGTGCGCGATAATACTCCTCCAAAACGGCTATACCGATTTTCGTGAAGTTTTGTGAGCATATTGAGTAGGTCTGAGAATCGGCCAACATCTATTTTTCATAACCAAAAGCGATGAGGGGGAATTACAGCAAAATAAATTGCAGAACAACGACTGCCGGGTTAGCTAGTATTATATCTAAATAAATATATCAATTATATGTATTGACTAGCAATGGCCCGCGTCTTTGTTCGTTCGTTGAAGTTACTTTTCGTGGTTAGTGGTGGGATCAGAAGATTTTCCCGACGTAAATGTTAATGTAAATGTTGTCCATCTACTTTTACACAAAACGTGGTAAAAATTCATTCCGTAGTTTTTTCATGAAAATTAGACAAAGTAGCATACCTACATTGCTTTTTTATAGTTTTTTCAGCGATTTTGTTTTATTCCGATTTGAGTACCTACCTATAGGTATGTTTAGACAACTTTATTACGATGCTCTTACTGATAACTCTTCATTGCATAAAACAGACATTGTCAAAGTAACTTAAAAGTAAATGAAAGTGCAAAGAACAAGATTATCTCTAATATAAGGTTTTTTCTCCGTTTAATAAAATAATAAATAAACTAAAATACACCTAGGGCTCAGATAAATAACTATCTTGTAGTAAGATTTTACTTTAAATAAATAACTTAACAACGGTATTAGCCAACGATACTTACAAATATAAATACTGTAAAGAATGTATTAAGTACCCAGATTTAGAAATACAGATAAATATGTTTATACATAAACGCTTTCTTTTACCGCGAATCGAACCTGAGCCTCGCGGATGATCAATGAATTCAACTCAGTGTTTTACTATTACGTTTGAAAAGTTTTTTTAAGAACTAAGTATTTTTCAGGTCAAATAGTTACCCTGAAAAACTAAACATCTTTTATTATAGGAATCTGTCATGACCTATTTAAATAAAATATTTGAATACCTTCAAAGTCTTTGGCATGTAATAGAAAGCTGTATTTGCCATTGCTGCATGTACCGTGTATGTAAGATAGTGCCGAATAAATTTTATTCTGGGTTTTACATTTTTAATAGTGTAGTCTTAATATCATAGTTAAGAACTAATAAAATAATTACAACAAAAAGTACTAGATCATTTTAGATTGGGTTTCCCCCAATGCAAATTGTGTATGTTATACTGACCCAGTCAAGTTCTATTAGAACTATCGGACGTGTGGGCGAAGCAGCTTTTAACAGTTATTGTCATAAATAAAAATATGTAAAAGCTCATTATTAACAAACTTTTGTCATTTTTATTCGTGCCGCTATACTATAAATATCCGCAAGATGCATTAAAGTCATTGGTTGGTAACGCATCGATACCATCTTTCTTGATTGTCGATGATTTATTTTTTTACCATTAAATTGTATTATTTAAAAAGAATTTTACTTCGAATTTTTAACAAAAAAGTGAAATAAATTACAGCGAGGTTCAAAGCCCTGAAAAATGTCCTGAGTTTATAAGTTCTTGTCTATTTGTCTTCTTTTGCGATGCAAAGCAAAGCCGCGGTAGTAGGTTAGTGTTTTAATAAAATCGTCGCGACTTTATGCTGTAAAACTAAAAGTAAATCGAGTTAGAAATGGGGTTCAAGTACATTTAACCATTTAACCAATTTCACTCAGACGAAGTCATGAGTGAAAGGTACAATGATATGCATGTATTTGTTACTACTAACCTAAAATACTGAATTAATATTCTAAGCAAATTCCGTAAATGGTTATGTCTTTAGCGTCCAACTTCGGAAAAACAACAAATTCTCCAGAAAACCGATAGTCCCAAATGCACAAAACTTTCGTCGTGATATGACTTTTTAGAACCCATACCAATACTAAAAAAGCGAAAGTCTGTCCGTCTGGTGCTCTTTTACGGCTCTTCCACTGACACAATTTTGATGGAATTTGACATGTACATATATAGTCATTTTTATTTCAAAAGTTGAGATGAAAGTTTTGTATGAAAATTATAACTATTCTGCTCTGACGAAGTAGCGGGCAAACAGCATATAAAAATCTCGTATCTCGATGTATGGTCGGGAATACCTACTTCAATCTAATTTCGCAACTATTTGTGATTGAAACCTGATTAAAAGGTGTATAGTTTTTATACATACAATATATACCAAATATATTAATATGGTAATGGTATGTATTATGTTATATAAATATTGATTTATAAATACATTCCCGAGGGAGAACTATATATATTCGTGAACAAACCTGCTGGCTACTTGTGGCTGGTAGTATTTTAACGAAATTTCAGAAATGGAGATGTGTTTAATTGAAGCTATTTTCATTTAATTATGCCTATCGATTTTTAAAATAAATTTTAAAATTTAATAAAAATACTCTCTAGAAATCTCGTTGAATTTAATATTAAATTATCATTGAAAATATGACTCGAAATTTGAATTTTTTAACTTAAAGAAGAAATTTGTAACGTGCATAGTTGCGGGCGTAAGCTAGTATACTCATAATAAAAGATTTTTAATGTAATTAAATAAACATTCTCGAAAACTCGTATTTAATATCCAATAATCATAAAAAGAGGGCCCGAAACCGGAAATAAGGTTGTTTTACTTATGCTCGCTTTATGCAACAAGTTGTATTAAAGGTAGTTTGGTACCGTTACGGAGATGCCGCAATTCGAAACAACATATATTTATGACACTAAATTCGAGAGACCTAACAGCAAACAGCGTCAATCAAACATTAAATTACCGTAATTAAAGCTACTTTACAACATATATAAAACATATAGTATATCCCCTGAAGAGGACGCCATCGTAAAATGTATTGGGTGCAATAACATTCAATACACTTTTACAGAAATAATTTAATGAGAATTAAAATGAGTTAAGATAAACTACGGTGATGTAATAAAATATTTTTTTGTGCAGACTATGATTAAAAATAAGCTATATAAGTCATATAACCCATGAATTTCTTTTAATTAATTCTTTTTGCTACCCTATTTGTTCCGATCGGTATTTTAGCGTTAGTTTTCTTTCCAAATTTTTTATAATAATGGAATGCAAACAAGCAGATGGATTTCCTGATGGTAAGAAGTTCACGCCGCCTAGAGACACCAAAGGTGGTAGTGGTGCGTTGCCAACTTGAGGCCGAGGTTTCAGGCCTCGAGCAAAAGTAAATTTACCGGCTACCTTACCCTGCGAACCGGAACACGTCAACGGTAAACATTGGATGTTGTGGTGGCAGGAATAGGTAAGGCGTCAGGGTAAAGGTAATATTAACATCAGTACTCACGTTTGTCGTGGTGTAATTTTCAGAAAAGAGTAGTGAGTAGCCTTATGCAAAAGCTCAACAACTAGTTAATTCATCATTAATATCATTGGTGTGTTTCAGCCGAAACATATACATATAAATTTTTTTTGAATTCGAGATAACTGGAACTCTCTTAACGACCTGCAGTTTATTTCAAATTGAAGAAATGAATACTACTTTATAGCGAATAATATATAATGCTAAAAAACGACGTGAGTACTTGAGAACATCTGATAATATCATACGACAAAAAAGCTAATTGTAAAGTGCGAAGGCTCGCCGGGTAACTCAAATGAGAGCTACAATTCAGGAAGCGTCAATCGCAAATTAATATCTGTCTAACGATCAGTTAATTGAGATTGATCCAAGCTCAGGCAGCTGCAGCACGCGTTGTACACATGGAAATGGATCTGACCGTTTTTGCTAAATGCTAAATGAGCAGTGGAAAAACTGATTGCCTTCATTGGTTTGCATTTTGTAGGTATTGAAAATTTGCATTTTTCCTCTACTATTAAGAGATAAAGCTCTGAGTTTGTTCTTCTTGTTGAAGTTGAAACTATCGCAGTCTTATTTTGTAGACCTTAGGCTGCTATTAAGGCCTTTTGCGGAAGTAAATTCTTCTTCTTTTTACTTGTGTAAGTACTTACTTTGTATACCGGAACAGGAAAAATCAAGATTCATTTTATGGCGACAGGAATAAATGCAAATTATCATTTACCTATTTGTCACGGTGTTAGTGGTACACTTACCATTCCTCTCACTAGCTGTCTGGCAATAGGCAGATTGCCTATATTTATTAACACATACCAGTACTTGTATGGATACAAAATATTTGCAAAAATGTGCTCAGTAAAAGAAAAATCCGAAACCACTCAAGCAACGATATAGTCTCAAAGCTGCGTTTATTTAAAGTCAAACAATGCAGGCTCACTGTTAAGTAGTCCCCCAACTCTCACGGCTCAGTCTCGACTTGCACGTCGCTTCCTAGACAAAGTTTTAGTAGTTTTAAGTGGATGAAACAGACACACCTAACAACAAAGTCGTATATATCGGTACAAAAACTAATTGGTAAAAGGCCTATGCAAACATAACATGAGAATTTTTACTTGGTAAATGGTAAAGTGGACATGAATGTTTGTCTTGTTGTTAGAGTGTGGGTGTGCCTCTTCATGCTAAGCAGTTGAGAGTACTTTGGGGATAGCTATTGAAATGCGTTCTACTGTAAAGGCTCAGTCGAAGCAGTACAATTAAACTTAATGCGAATAATTTTACCTCACTGCATGAAGCATTGTTAATCTATTTTTATGTGGGTGTCGTGTACTGTCTCTATGGGCGGACGAAATCCCTCCGTCGTTGTGAATTATGATTTATTGTGAACTGCGTACAAGGGATAATAATTTATTGAACTTTAAACAAAATACGGATAAAGTCAGACATCAAAAATATTTTTATTACATTTTTTTATTAGAGCGTAGAGTTTTGAGTAGGTGCCTAAATAATATAATTAAAATTAAAGCGCGTTTATTGATTTGTCCAAACTTGTAAAAAATATTTTTAGTCCTAGAACTTTTTTAACAAAATGACTTTACTAAAATTATTACTAGTATTATGAACGGCAAAGTCTATATTTCTGTATGCTTTCGTTGTTCACATTCTGAATTAGTTTGATTTTTAAAATAATCACGAAGCTCCAGGCTACTAGCTTAAAGCTAAAAGCTTATTACTAAAACTTGTCGCTTAAAATTTCCAATGGTTCAAGACTTAATAATACAAAGTTGACATACAAATTACTCGAAAAACAACGATCGACTTCAGTATACATCTAGCAAAACTGTTTGTTTGGTCGGTTTTTGTAAATTGGCAAAACAATTATTTACAGAAATGACACACGAGAGAAAATCTATTGTTTAACCCAAATATGAGCGTTTTATTAGATGTGTTGGTGTTTGCAAATATCAACGAGCAGGCAAATATTTACAATCAGACTGTGCCGTTAGTTTGTTTGCATCTTAATAGTGTAAAAAAGTTCTCGGGAAACACGTCATACAGGAAAATATTTGTAGCAGAGTCGTTGGCCTAATGAGCTCTCTGTACTCCAACCACGAAACCGAGGGTCGAGCTTTTGGGGTCGCGAATCTCTCTTTTCAATTGTCGAAACAAAACAAATTAAGAGAGTACATTTTATACTAATGTTTGCATTTAAATAAATATGCCATTTATATTACATTAAACTGAATTGAAATAATCACTACATATTTTAATGGTCTGATCTAGGTAACAATTCCAATTTTAAAAAATAAAACAAAGTTGATCTAGATGTTTTACATATTACGACCATAAATTTCTTATTAATCTTTTATTTACTTAAATATAAAGACACAGATTTCAAATGATTTTATGACATATAATTCTTCTTACTCGCAGCTATGTGCGCATATTAAAAAGTTCTATCGCAGAGACCTATTGAGTAATCGGAATAAAAGTATCCTTTATCAAGGTTTAATCTATTTCAGGGTTGAAATTTAAATAAGTGTTGATGTGAGAACATAACATACCAACATTTATAATATACATCTACTGATTTATAAAGTAGAGATGTTCCAAGTACCAACCAACAAACAAATTTTGTTAAATTACCAAAATAAGTATCCGCCTGAAGCCGCTGGCGGTAACTAGTGCTCTAATAACATTATTAGGTGGATAAAAGAAGTCTAATTCCCACACGTAATTAACCGGCCATCTCGAGAACAAGGTCATAACACATTAACGACTAAAATTTGGAACGTACCGTCAATACTTTCACGCCTTATACAAATCTGATTGACATGAAAGGAGATAACTATTGTAGCTGATAAAAAATGTGCCGGCAAAAAATTGTAAGCAAATAACATCATAACCTACATTCCAGTTGGCCGATGGCTAGTGTTTGAACGTGAATTTTAAGTGGACTTCAAGTAAGGCCAGATTCGTATGGGTCTTGTCAATTGGCCGTCGAGACTTAGCTATAATATTGTTATTCATGTGACGACTCGACCCGGCGTTCCTCGAGCTCGCCTTGTCAGAAACCCCTTCGCTGGTTCCAATAACCCGTGACAATGTTTTACATTTCGCGAACTCATGTTTCGTACTCTATATCAAAGTTTCTGGATTTCTAATCTTAATCACTTTCTGCCAATTTGAAAATATATTAGATTTCGGTTATATATTCTACTATGTAATCCGGCAGACGCTGTCCCATTCTAACTATTAACGTCGCTTTTTTTAAAACTTTCTCCTTACAGTAGGTAATGCCACAAAAAGGAATTAGCGAAATTGGTTTATCTGTTCACGCGTTGTACGATAACAAAAGGAAAATTTGGAGAAAATAAAATAAGTTTTCAAAAGCTGATGTAACTAATTCTTTATGTAGTAAATGTCCATGGCTATTTGAAATTCCTACACTAGCCTTTACGTCATTTTTTCCCCTAAAATAAATAGCATAAATAATTTATATCTGAAAATGTTGGATGCACGACAGTATCATACATACTAATGTATGATGAATATGTTTGTATTTTTGGGTCACACGTTTAATTTGTTTTCAGCATTAATATATTATACTCATCACTTTATTAGTATGATTTGCTATCACTATCACCCATATCATAAGTTTGTAAATTGCTTAATTTTGAAAACACTGTTAATGCAATAAAGATTGTTTTTGTAGTCGAAGTAATACAAAAATCACGAAAATGCAAATTAAAGTATACTAAAAACCTTGAAACCAAAAACTCAAATTTAATAAAAAAGAATTACTACGAAATTAGTTTTTCACGAAATTAAACTTCATTCAAAGTTTCGATTAAATAATATTTGCTAGAACAATGTATTTTTCAATAATTAAATGACGTACCTAACTACTACTATTTAAATTATGCGCTTCGGCTTTACACTTTTTACGCTTTTTACAATTTATAATTTAATTTTTAAATTGGCTGACCTAATATAAATTTAAGCGAATTGATTAATTATGTAATAACAACTATTTAAAATACATTCGGATTCGAAATTTGACGAATATAGCCGAAGCGCATAGCTTAAATAGTACTACTATAAGTCATTTTATTGCACAGGATAACAAAAGAAGGTATTACGATGCCCACTTCTGGCTGAGTTAATAAGGCTCGTGTGCAAATAAGTTAATCGTTTACCCATCTCTATAATACAACAAAAACAGGAGGAGTATAGACCTCATGACGGCAGTAATAGATAAGTTAGTAGGTAGAAAAAAAAGATATTAGTACCCCAACCCGAAAGCTCAAGCATGGTCAAAGCTCAAGCATGAACTTTGATTAAGTTATCACGAATGATACGGTCCGATAGTTATATAATTGTCCGCGAATACCGTCCATTGTGGATAGACCTTATTGAATATACCATGAAATCAAAGTCACGTCCAGAAATTACGATTACAACAAGTGAAATAGAAAAGAGGTGCTTTTTGCGGCTCCTCTGGACGCTAACGGTGATTTTTCCTGAACAACCGGTTTAATAGCATTTCACTGATATCTCTAAATTGTATAGGCCATGATATTCAATTACACAAATTGTTTTTCTGATTGTAAGAGGTTTTCGTCTGTACCGACATCAAGAAATTACAGCCACGTAATATACGAATTGATGAAACTATTGTTACTGTACCTAATTATTATAAAACTCTACTTGTAATTGTTTCTGAATATTTAAATTTTATATTCTTTTCAAAAAAAAAAAACATCCGATCTACTGAGTTGTGGAATTATTTTTGGACGAGAAAAATATCCAGCACCCTTGACCTTGACGGACAATATGTTTGGGGCGTTTTGTGATGAAAGGGATGGAAGCACTGTCTTCTTATCCAAAGGAAAATGAAGAGGTTATACAAGCTAAAATAAATATATTTCTTCTATAAAAAAAAGTAGCCCTAAAGCGAACATATCTTTATAAACGTATACATAAAAATTAATCTATATTTCCCTTGGTCATCGTATCACGCTTAAAGGGAGGGAACGATTTTGGTTTAGTATTTTGTGTTGTACTAATAGTATTAGTTTCTTCCAAAAGAAGAAAAAAAAAAGCATCTTCACGCCCATATCGTCTAAGGGGTAGGCAGAGGCACAACCAGGGCACTCACGACTAGCCGAAGACACTAAGTCCCACAATGTGATAAGTGGCAAAGCCTATCGCCAACCGGGCACATATCCAATCCCGGGCAACATTTTTTTTATAATTAGAAAATTGGAAAACCCAAATATTTCTATTTGTTGCCCGACCCGGGATTCGAACCCGGGACCTCATGCAGTCAAGTCTGACACCTGAACCGCTAGACCACAGAGGCGAAAGAAGAAAGAAATAAGCGGAAAACTACAACATTTAAGTAAAGTTATTTATACATCTACACAAATAAATAAATGTGGAGTGTCGGTTTCTTAAATTAAAATTACTGTTTCTTACGATCCATATTTTTAAATAAAGTAACACTTGTACTATTTTAAGTATCATCATATATAATTATGATACAAATAATTTAATAACAGTTTAAGTTTTAGTCCCGATAATGCTTTTATAAGCGAAACCGGTAGGCTAATTATAAAATAATAAAGTTTAAGTGTTACGTAAAACAGTACAAGTGATTCTTTATTTGGAAGTTTTAAAAAGCGCTGACGATGGAAAATATCAAATATGTTTCTTACTACTTGCATATGAGTGTGTGTGCGATACAATTCCAATTCCAATTTTTGTCTGTCTGACTATTTATTCCGGTTATTCTCTAAAACAGCTACACCAATGTGGACGAGATTTTTACTGGCAGTTAGCTAGTGTTTTAAAGCGTAAGGTTACTTTCATTTTAGACTTTTTTTCTAAAACTCCGAGCGGTTGAAGTCGCGGGCACAGCTATTCTAAAATTTAAATTTTGCCTAATTGTTATTTGATTGGCATTCAAATTTAATAGCGACTGTCCTGTCATGTAATTTTAAATTGCATGACTGGCATTGCTTTTTAATTAAAATTTGGTAATAAATGTAATTTCTTAATCTTTATCATATTAAGAACACACAACATTCAAGCTATATTCTCTCTCGCAGTAATTCTGTGTAACGTATAACAATAGTTTTTACAGTGAATATTTTATGGCAAAGTACGAAGTGCATCAAGTGTGGTGGGGTGCACAGTTCAATGGCACCTGTGAGGCCCAGATTCAGTTCCCCATAAGTTGCCATTTTCTCAGGAAGCAAAAGCGCGTGGCCTGCGATGTCGGCGACGAGTCGCGAGCGCATTCAGTCACGCGGCAGGACTCTGCGAGCATATATTGACGTGCTTGCATTATAGACTAGAGAGGCAGTGGCGCTAAACTCACCTCATCGAGCACCTGACAAAATTACTGTTCGAAAAATAAACCAAAATTTAAATACGAATACTCGTATGATCGGAAGAGCTGGTAATATTTCATAATCTAATGAATATGAGGAGATAGGTAATTATTTCCGTTTTAATTATTTGATCTAAGATAATCACCTTAGGTGTTAAATGTCTTGACCGACAGGTTTTGTAGCCATAAGAAGTAAAGAACAAAAGATGACATTAGGTACCAGTGATCTATGCGACAAAACTGGATGAAATAGAAAAAAACATAGAGATTCTTCATGTTACTAAATATTTCGTTCAACTTAAATTGGGATAAAGCTTATTGTCTAAAATTAGTTTATATAGACGACATTATTTCTTTCCCGGCAGTACGAAACCCAGACTGTTGTAGTTATCTGAATCATTTTTTTTCAACGAATACTGTCTTACGCTGGTGCTCGATGAGGTAAGTACACCAGACATTGGCCGCCCGGTGACAAACGAAAACTCACTATTTTTTATACCGTTGCGTTGGCCAGAATATTAAAATTTCACTTATTTTTGAACTTGACCTCCTACTTTGACTAAGTGGAACTTACCTCTTGAAAGTGTGGTAAGTGCGCTCTTAAATTTTGTGAACGCATTTTAAACTTTGCGAAAGCTAAATTACGGACTGTTTTATTTATAAACATTTGTATACAATATTTTCTTTGCCTCTGTCTTATCCTGTGCATAAATAAGTCTTGTATTAACCGACACCAAAAATGCGGTTATCGATTCGACTATATTTTTATATAGTGGTTACGCGATCACGTGGCCAATGACTAACAGATTGTGGTGGTTACTTTTTGGAAAGGTATGTGATGATTCCAAGGTGGTCCAATTTAAATTTGACCACGTTCTGACTTTCGCTTTTTGGATGTTGATAAAGTTTGGGACCGTGCTGATACCGAGGATCGTTAGCTACATTTCAAAAAAATAAATGCAAAATCGCGAAATGGTAAAAAAATAGGACTCGTTTTTGAAGTTTTACTTTGTTTAATTATTATAGTGTTAACAGTTATTTACGTTTTCCTAGAACATTTTGGGAACAGAAAAAAATGTAGCAGACATATTTCATAGATTTAAAAAATAAAGTTGCTTATAAATACCAAAGTTGGTGGAGTGCGTTGTCAACACGAGGATAGGATATTAAGCCTCATTCTCAAGTATCTTATAGTCCTAACCGAAACATGACAATGGCAAGCGTCATTACGGCGTCAGGAATAATTAAGGCAGTGGTATCAATCTGAGTAAATCATGACAAAGTTTTACTACCCAGATATTTTTACGGACTTTTTAAGTTAGAAAAGTTTATGTCTTTAAAAACTTGTTTGAATAAACTGTTACCTGCAAATAAATTATTCGTTTTTTTCGATCAAACTTTGTATTACAAAAAACATATCTACTACACACGAATATCAAGAAACAAAACAATAGTGGTACCAAACGGTTGAAAACACTGATTTAATTGAAATTTAATTGAAATTCAATATTAATTTAACTATAAAACAAATTTTCCTTTTACATATATGTACACATTAAGATAACCTTTATTGGAAGGTGCGCTTACAACCGTCTTGAACGTTTTTAAGTTTCGAACTCGAATCGAACCCAGGACATCTACGCAAGCTAATGAAACAATACTAGTGGTCGCCCGTTGGTCGAAATTCGACCATAATACATTTTTCTCTTTCTTAACGCCATCTTTATTTCTCAAGACCAACTACTTTGTTTCCAAACTTTGTAGTGCGCCATCTGTGATCTTTTATCATTATCATCAATATATTTGTTTGTGTGTGTCAAATGCATGGTAGTGTGGGTAATATTTTATTTATTGATTTAATGTACTTTATAAGCATTATTATTAAAAAATATTGGCGTTCTGTACTTCTTCTACACATAAACTATAAGTGTGCCAAATTTTATGCTCCTGCGTCCGTGCGATTTTCATAAAAAGGGGGCCAAAGTTTTGGCATCACGTATTAATATATAGATTCCTACCCGAACAACATGACTCATCACTGAAATAAAAACGAACGCAATCAATCTGTATGTGATTATCTAATAATATATTCATTGACTATCAACAATGATTCCTATCTTCCTCGTGATCCGTGAACAAAAGTGTTATTCTGGCCTCGTGTTTTTGCATTTGCCCAAAAAACAAGCAGACATCAGGGCCGTTAAGAAATAAACCTCATTTATCCACTTAGCTCCCATCAACTAGGCGTAATTCCGTAGTCTAAGTGCGAAGTATTAACACAAAACAAAGAAATCGGAAGCTCATCGGCCTTGTTGGTAAATAACGTTTAAACGTTACACCGATATCATCACGGATTACTAAAACGAAGATTTCGGGAAATTGACTTGTTGCTCTGAATACTTGAGGATACCCTAAATGATGTTGCATTTAAAAAATGTTGAACATTTTTGGAGATATAAAAGTGTGTGATAAAAAATGTAACGTAAAAAACGCTGTATCAAGAATCAATGTCTATTAGTGGAAGTTCCTTATTTAAGAAACGAAGTCGTTTTAATTACCGGTGGTAGTATTTCGTACGATTAGGAAGATTGCTAAAAACGGTTGTTCGTTTTCAATGGCTAATTCTAAACTTTTTTTATAAATATGAGTTATTCGTTATTTTTGAGTAAAACTTATCGTTACTTTTGAACTTATGTATTACGTTTCGTTGATTATGGGAACCGGGCATTGCACGTAGTTTATCTAGGAGTATTTGTATTAGAGTAATTAAATAATTATTAACACAATATTTTTACACAACTAACATCTTCAGTAAAACTAGGAAGTACAAGCTTGCGACCATTGGCCCGGATTGGTATTACAGAGCCTTACTTATTTGTCAGTATTTACCACTATCGTGTTCTGAACTCTATAAAGTGTAACTCTCTCACTTTGGTGCCTACAGCAACCAACTTCGTGTTCAAAAGAGACAGGAAGTATTTTTATAAATAAAATACATTATAATACGTATTTACCTTTATGAGACACAATAAGGAAAGTTTTCATAAAATAATAAATTCCCCATGGAATTCTCGATACCATGCAATATTAATCAAATGTCATCGTCTCCTATGACTAAGCATATTTTTATGAGGTTTTTACTTACGTATTACTAATTGCCAGTGTTAGTTTTTAATGTTTTAAGGAAGAAAACTAAAGTTATGAATAAACTCTTCAGGCTTATGAAAATGTTGCAATACGTTAATCTGTAATAATAATTGATAATAATATGCTAATACTGTAATTAATAATACATATTATGTGAAATATATACATCTCCATAATATTATAAAGAGGTAAACAGTGATACAGGCTATATTATATTATGATTGAAAATAGATTTTGTAACTTAAGCCGGAGAAAAGCGAGATGTGATACTTTTTGTCCAACAAAGTGGGTAGGGGTCTGCTAGACATAACATAAATATGTGACATGATAAATGGTATCAAATACCTAAACGGAGGGCCGTTTAGCCAGATAAAAAAAATATCCACAAAACAGTACTTGTTTCTGTATTTATTTAATGTGAGTAAATTAACACAAATGTTATCAATAAATGTCCAGATGTTACTGTATTGATCAGACACACTCATCGACCTACAAACATCTTTAAAATTCAAACTTTCACATTTCTAAGAGATGCTTCCTAAAGCCATCCACAAAACCTGTACTAAGCAGATAATCACAAAAACATTCTCAGGTCAAGTATAAAATTAATATCAAAGTAAAAAATCTCAAAATTATGGTATAATAAATATATTAGCATATTTTCTGTTTGAATATTTCATTACTGTAATACAATCATATGTTTTATTATATGATTATTTTTTTACAACTAAAATTGTTACAGAACAAAGCGAGATGCCGTGGCAGGTCTGCGGCGGGAAATCGAAAACAAAAGAAAAATAATGTGATAAAAGGAAGGAAAATAGAAGTGTAGCGATTTACTTGATTCGACATTTGCCACACTACATGTAGTGTGGTGTATCTACATGTATATAGTAAAATTATACCATTAAATATATTATAGTCACTCAAGTATACAAAATAATACTTTTTATAATTCTACTAACTTTAAGTTAATATAATAATTTGTTTAGGACAAATTTAAAGTTACTTTTGTATGATCATATCGATTTATACAATTTTAAAACATGACCAGATTTTAATTTCGTCCTGTGAAGTTTTGTATTAACCTAGACGAGTTTATTTCTAATTACGACATTTACTTTGAGAATTACGTTTACAATTGTATAATGTGGACGTAATCTTACATTAATAACTGGAAACGACATTAAAATTATACAAATAACATAATGTGCTCTTTTTAATTATTACTCCAACGAATGGTATGAAAGAATCTTTACAAAGTAACGCTTGATTTACAAGTTTCCTTGAATTTAAAACTGTACTCCGTGAATTATTTTAAAATATTTTTAACATTTTTTCAACATTGCAAAGTATTTTATGTAAATTAAAGAAAAATATACAAATTTTTCATAAAAATCAATTATTATTATTATTGATAGAAGAAAGCATTGCCTCGTGAAAATCCTAACTTAAGTCTTAATTAAATTTGCAAGTTCCCGCTAAAAAAGATTTTGGTGGGAACTAAATAATTTTATTCTGATTCAATAATTATCAGTGTTAAAGTTGTTTAATGAAAATAATTTAGTTTGAATTATTGTAAAATAGTAAATAAAGTGTAAAAGGACCAGACACACAAAAATAGTATGTATGAATAAGCAAAACATAATTTAAAGTCTTTGAATTCTTATTTATCTTCTTATCTTAATTCTTTGAATTTTTTATTTACTACAAATTAATTTTTTGTCATTAAAGCTGAGCGATTATTGCGCCTACAATTAAATAAAAAGAAAATTATATTTTAATTGTGTCTTAGTTTTTGGATCTTCCTTTTGTTAAAAAGAAAACTGTTATAAAAGTAGTTTAATCATAAATTATAATAAAAATAAAATTAACTCAATTTGGTTTTACACTTTTTGTTATTTCTATGTGAATGTAAAAAAATGGTAATATTTTTGTTAGAAAACTAGAAAATTCACAAGATACAATGGTGGAAGTGTCAGGAATGAACATCGCCGAAGGGCAGGCCTGAAACCTTCACCCTGCACTTGAACTCTTGCGGAGACCGCCGAGACCGAGGCAGAGCTTTGCGCAATCAACCGTATCCGAAGCGACGATTTGCACTCCTATTTGGTATCTTACTTTTATAAACCACGCCGTTTGATACTATTAGGAATGGTTTCTGGGAATTTTTATTGTTACAAAAACTATAGTTCATTATACTTTATGATTTTTTGTATGCTTAGTATTCTTTTGTTTGAGTATTTTATGCCAAAATGTAGTGTATCGCAAAATAACGTGTATGATTTTTTTTATATTTAGTTTACGTAATACCTCCTATTAAGAATGAGAAGTTATTTATTATGTTTATTTATTTGTGCAAGTAATAAAATAAATTAAAAAATATTTAGTACCAACGGCAAGATTTAACATTCCAAAAATCTAACTAACGTTGATTTTACAATTATCAGTTTAGGTTAAGTTTATTAAAAAAAGTTATTGTTTAGTTTCAGAATGAACTTCAAATTTAATATAACGTAAGCCGTACCTACGTCAGTGCATTCTACTTAACTATTTCTATGTACTGGTTGAAAAATAATTGAAACAATATACAGCCACATTTTAAGTACCATTAAACTCCGTGTATTAATTATCGTAACATTATAATTTTGATTCGTTCACCATTTCACGGTTAACAATGCTCTAATCAAAAACAAGTAAAACACAAACGTGCCATTTCGTGTACCGTTAAACATTAGTCACATTTGCAAAAAGTTAACTACCAAAAGTACCCAACTTCTTACCTTTATATAGGTACATTAATATATAGATACCTTACATTTTTAATTTAAGTTAGTTAAGTCAATATTGTATCCTTAAAGTTTTAAAACACGAAGGAAAACAATTATTTCCAGTTCTTGTTTCTAAGATATCTACAGGAGAGCTATGAATGTATTAAATATCTTATGATTTTTTTAAGAATTTTAGATTTTACTGTATAGTTTTTAGTCATCGTCCTGATCATAAAAACAATTCTTTTAACGTTTTTTCTAATTAAAAAAGTGTAATATTAATTATTATAATATAATATTTTAACAATATTAGTTAGTTACTTCCATGGAGGGTTATTACATAGGGTACATAACGCTAAAAGTTACAACTTATTCATTTCTTTCATAAATGACCTCCAAATTCTACCGAAAAATAGACGTAATGAAATAAATAACATAAATTAAACTTAAAAAACGTAATGTTATTTTTAGTTTTTATATTATACTGTTAAAACAATCTTTAAGATCGCATCATTATAAAGCGAGTTTTAGATCTAAGAAAATAAAAAAATACAATAAAGTTAGGTACTCGTGAGTTTTAGCAGAAGTATAACTCTCGGTACATACAAAAGGGAGAACAAAATACATTACTACGAAGGTTGTAATAATTTGAAGATAATGAGCAAAAAACTAAACAAATAGGTATAATCTGACGACACCTTCACAGGATGGCATTCGATACGCGCTCTACTGTAAAATTGGTAAATTTTATCCTCTAAGTACTGGCACACTGCAACTTAAAAGAGGCAAATTTAGGTAGCGACATTTAACGAAAAATTGGATTTTCAGATTACGTTATTAAATTCAGTTAAAGTTAATTACTAATTTTAAGGAATGTTTAAACATCGCCAGTTAATCCGACTTACAGTTCCTTATCGTAATTTTGATGCATGATTTTAAATCAATATGATTTGTAAATACAATCTTGAATGATTAGAGTTGGTGACTGTAAAATATTGGATCGGCCACGCTCGTTTTGCAGCACGAGCTAGCATTGTTCGGCAGCGGCCACTCGTGCGGATTCTAATTAATAAAAATTTTACTTTATGTTTAATATAATATTTTTGTTATCTTATTTATTGTTATTTTATATGACATTCATTACTTTTACACTTTATCTCATTGTATAACATAACAGACAATATAATGTAAAAATTAAAATCACACTTTTTACTTTGTTCTTAGTGAATGTAACAAGGTACTACCTACGAACTGTTTTTATAAAAACATGTTAATTACTAAGAAAAATTAAAATTAAAAACATAATAATTATAAAGGAGTCTTTTTATGTTTCATGAAAGATCTTAATTTTGTTAAAAAATTTTAGATACAAGTCGCATAAAGGTATTTTTATGTACAGAATTACATTTTTATAAGACCAAAAATTTGATAAAGTCTACTAACACACATTATATTAACTAGACAACTTTTTTAACTTCTTAGCTGTAACTTCCCACCTTAACCGTATAATGAAAAAGTAAATATTTATTTGAATAAATTCAGCATTGCATTATTTGCTACGGTTAAAAATAGGCAATGCACGAAAAGGAGCTCTCAACCCATTAGCGGCTACGTTGCAAAAGCTCCGTAACCGTTTTCATTTTACAGCTACAAAGAGGCTTTGAAAAAATAACCTAGTTTTGTATAATTATTTTAATTCACTTTCATGAACCTTCTATTTTTCACAAGTCATAGTGCAAAATAACTTACCTTTCCTCTAAAATAATAATTCCGCTATCACTCCCACAGGCGTGTCTGGATAGTGTTCGTTAGAGGAGGGTGTTTGAATATCACTGTCCAGCAGTATAATATTGTGAAATAATGTGTATGTTGCCGGAACGTGATGACTACGGCACGGCCGGGCCGGCACTGACGCGATGGGCGCTCGCGCGACGGTGCCACGGAGGCTTCGCAGCCCGAGCTTTCAGCGACACACGACCCGCACGCACTGCACACTGCACTCGCCCCAGTCTAGCCACTAGCGATGCGATTCTCCTCTCGTCTACTGTTCTGAGCGCCCGTCGAACGTTTGAACTCCGCTCGGAGCCCGCTGTAACGTATAAATATGAGGTTCGGTGGCGGGG
>NJDD01002857.1:69462-146217 GCA_002245505.1 Calephelis nemesis
GCCCGCGACTCCACAGCCACATACATTTGAGATGCAAGCGGTGTCCTCCCAATTGATTTTATTGCTTATCTATCAGTTACAGCCAATTAGCAAAAGCTTCCCTAACCTCATCACGATTTCCGTATACATTGCAAATTATGCCAGTGCAGCGCATCCACCAAGGCTATTCACCGACACCGGACCGGCTAATTCATTTGTAATTGTATGTCAACGGAGGCTCATGATGTGCTGGCGAGACAACGACACCTTCACCAGTCCAACACTATGTGTTGGAACCAACAGTACAATCGAGATTCAATTGTAAACGCATTTAGTGAAATAACCATTTTGTGGAAAAAATCACAGATTTCAGAATCTGTGCTAAAAATGTCACATTAACACGACATTTAACTACACAATATCCTATCAAAAGCTAAAAGAAAGGAGAGAACAAAAAGCTCTCCAATATTTTCGATTAAAATAAAGACCTAAAAGGGTCCTGTGATAGGAATTTGCTTTAAGATAAGCCAACAAAATATTAAAATGCATTCGTTTCAACATCCGAGCTCAACAACAGGTTGAATATGTTGAGGGTGGTGACTTCGACTTTTTCGAAACTTTCAAAGTGTCCACAGACAAATAAAAAAAGCTAACAGTGGGGTTTGATTGACAAAAGTTTTTACGCGATAAGGCGTTCTTGGCTTATTTGCTTTTTACTGCTTGCTATTTTCAGAAGTGTTTTGTTTACCGTGGCTCAATCGATAAGCTAATACCAGAAGAACTTTACAATGGATAGGTACCAGAGCAAGGCCAAGGAGTCGGACAAGTGCTACATTGGCTGATGACGATGAAACCAAACATCAGACATGTAGATGGCTAGAGACAACTACAGAAAAATCTAAAATTTAAAATTAGGAGAAGTTATTATCCAAACCGGTCATAACATAAAAATGACGATAATATAATAGTTAGAAGTTTAGATTAGAAAGAAAGAAAGAAAATTATTTATTTGCGAAATGTGTAAATGGGATGTTACAAAAATATTTAAGTATTACAATATTTTGGTGTGCAAATATTTTTACATTTATAAAAAATATTATTTAATTACATATGCTTTAACTTTTAAGCCAATCATTTATATTTATAACTAGTTTAATTATTTATTACAAAAACATTTAAAAACTATAATTAAATTTAATCCTAATTACCGTAAACTACCACTAGAATCTAAACTACTACTATCTACACTAAAACTATCTATCTAAACTACTACTAGAGTAGTTTAGTTCAGTAGTTTAGATCACTGAATTATTTCATACGTGCGATCAGTGCTTACAATATTGAAGAGCGCAAAGCAGAAGCTCGGCCGGATTAGCCGCCACCATAACGCTAGAGCTAGACATTACTTTGTTTCATACTGTTAATTGGTACATTTGCACACGCTCATACGATTCTGGCTATATGCAACGTACCAGTAACATATATGGTGGCATATAAGTGAGGGTTCGCATCATCTGTTACCCCCAGTTAGTTAGAGCATGCTTTATTATGGCATTGGAAGGGAAACAAGAATTCGGATTTCATGATGGTAAGAATTTCGACATGGTAATAGTGCGTTGCCAACCTGAGGTGTGATTGTTATACTTCCAGCAAAAGTAAGTTTACTGGTTACCTAATCCTCCTAACCGGAAACATTAATGGAAAGCACAGACTTTATAGCGGCAGGAATAAATAGGGCGGCGGTACTTACAAATCCAGGTGAGTCGCTGCGAAACTCTACCACCTAGTCAGGTGTCACAGTACTAGTGACGGTAAGCCTATGCTCGCCTTTTACGAGCTGCCTGGTAGGAAAGCAGATGGTCCGGCCCGGACCGACACACGGAAAATCAAATGCTTGTTCGCTATCTTATAATATGACAAACGAAAAAGCTCAACCTGATCACTTTTTGTTTATATTTTGTATGTTACTTTAGAATATTTGAGTGTATAAATCAATATTGAAGGTAGTTGTTTAGTTTTAAAGTAGGTCACAATTAAATTTGAAGAATATCACAAAACTAGTACTTACTTTTTTATGATATTCGAAGGCAAACAAGCAGACGGATTTACTGATGGTAAGTAATTCACGTCGCCTAGAGACACCAAAATTGGTAATAGTGTGTTACCAACCTGAGGCCGGGATGTTAGGCCTCGAGCAAATGTAAGTTTACCGGCTACTTTACCTTCCAAACCGAAACACGTCATGACGTTATGGCGGCAGGAATAGGTAAGGCGGTGGTACCAATCCGGGTGAGTCGCTGCGAAACTCTACCACTTAGTCATATGTCACGGTTTTATTGACGGTAAGCTTATGCTCGTCTTTGCCGGGCTATCAGTTAATTTACTGCTCTTAAACATCATTATAGAAAAGAAAGGCAGAAGGAGACTAAGGAAAATACATAAAGAAAAAAGTCAGTGTCATGTCGTATCAAGAGTTATAAATGCGGAGAGGAGATTAAAATAAAGGTATCTGCTAACTTAAATGCTCTTAAAAATGCAGCTGCATTTAATTTATTCTAAATTGGTTGAAAACGCGGAATTCATTGAAAATTTAGCAGAATACGTTTCGATAATCCATTCGTCTCATAATACGTAAGAATAGTTATCGTGTATCGATTGCGTAGGCTGTATGCAATTCAATACATACAACCCATTGTACCAGTCTGACGAGTTTGCTGCAGACGGGCTCAGCAGCTTCAGGGAGCTTTGCATCCTCACTACACCTTACTGCTTCCGTAATCGATACATTGATAATATAATTGCATAAGGTATTTTGTTTTTATTTCTACAACCCAGCACGTGACACTCACCTGGTAGAAAGTGATGTTAGGGTCAAAGCTGGTCATGTACTTATTAGGAAAAACTGTTAAGGGTCCATGTATGCTAAAATACGTCAGCAGTACAATGTTTTTTTCATACAAAGCAATCATGGATCTTGGTGACAAAAATACGTAAGATTAACATGAATATGCGTTATAAGACTAGTGTTTCCAAAACACGATTAATTTCACTTTGCTCGATAGAAAAAATCCAAAAAGTTAACCCTTTTTTGAAAGCAAAACCCAATTGTCTACTTCAATTATGAAAATATCGACACCAGATTTAACATAAACATAGATAAGTACTATACCTAAAAGATAAGTGATACCTAAAAGGTAAATTACTTTTATAGTATCAAAAATAGTGATTTGTCGCTTAAGACATTTACTTTAGAGCGCAATATTTCATAGTAATCACGGGACGAGGGAGTGCGGCGATTGGCTCCTCTGGCTGACTAAGTATGGGGCCTTAACCCTTACTTTAAAAAAGTCTAATTTCCAAGGAAACACTATCGTAGGTGATTAGATAACATTTTATATTATTTTAAGTGATAAGACAGCAATTACACAGCTCTCCTAATGATAAGAGACGACTGTGGCCTACAGACACCATAGAAGTTGTGGGTGCGTCGCTGTCCCGTGGCTGGACTTATTATTATGAACTTATTCCGACTCGCCGGGTTGGACAGGTAATACTATCAACATCGTGCTAGGAATAGGTAAGGAGGTGAATCCCTCCCCGGATAAGTTGTAGTGCAGGAATTTTCCACCTGCACTGGGGCTTATTAGTAACGAAAATTTTTGACCTTTGTACGCCTCTTCCAAGTTACCTTGTGGGAAGGCAGATAGTCTAACCTACTCAAGGGACCTGGACCAACACAGGTAAATATATATACTGTAGATATAGATACAGGATACTCAAGACTTCATTGTATTTTAAAGTCGACAGTGGAATCTACTCATAGCTAAACTGCCCGTTCCGGCTTCATTTTCAATTTCAAAAATATTAAAAAATCGTAAAGCATTTCCCGCTAGGAATGAGGGAACCAATGCTTTCTTTTCTTCGTCTTCATATTTCTTTAATATGAAGAAGTATTCAATTTTTTTTCTAAATTCTTTGAAATTACCCAATCCTTCATATTTTTCGTTATCTTGTACCATTTTCGTTTCTTCCATTTCTTTTTTTATAAAAATACTACGGCGCCTCCACCAATTGTAACACGGGGACGTGTTATTTAATTATTAAAAGAATATTTTATATATATTATTTTTATTTCCTTTTACATGTTATTTGATACGTTCTCAATCATCCATTGAAATGTAATTTTCGTTTTGATTCTGCGTTCTTTATCTTTTTTAAAATTCTAATATACTTCTTTAACAGCCAGTAGAGTTTGCATCGTAATGCAACCTCTACAATATTAAGTGGAATCACATTCTTTCAAAATAGGAAATGTAAAGGCGAAGACATCTTTATTTGAAACAAAATACAATGATTACGTAATAGTCGACTTGGAGAGAAAACTTAAAGCAATATGTTTTTTTTATGGTACTGGAAGGCAAACAAGCAGACGGATTTCCTGATGTTAAGAAATTCACGCCACCTAGAGACACCAAAGGTGGTAATGGTGCGTTGCCAACCTGAGGTCGGGATGTTAGGCCTCGAGCAAAAGTAAGTTAGTTTACCGGCTACCTTATCCTCCGAACCGGAACACGTAATGACGTTAAGGCGGCAGGAATAGATAGGGCGGTGGTACTAATCCGGGCGAGTCGCTGCTAAACTCTACCACTTAGTGAGGTGTCACGGTGTTAGTGACGGTGAGCCTACGATCGTCTTTTACGAGCTGCCTGGCACAGAAAGGCAGATGGTCTATTATACAAAGAACCCGAACCAACACGGGAAAAAGTTCACCTTTTGTTCTCACATTTTTTTATTTGTGTATAATAAAGTTTAGATAAATAAATATTTTATTGATTGATTGATTCTCTGTACACAAACAAAAAAGATTTGTTTTTCTTCCTTCTTTTTTCCAGCCCAAGGCCGCAATTTCCTGCGTTTGAAGATTTTTCAAAACAACATCGTCATACGTTTTTATAGAAAGAACTAGCTGACCCGGCTGATGTTGTTCTGCTATGAAAAAAATGGGGTGAGTCACCATTATCACTTAGGGTTATAAAAATAGATGTTGGCCGATTCTCAGACCTACTCAATATGC
Organism: Calephelis nemesis; assembly: GCA_002245505.1. Lineage (NCBI taxonomy): Eukaryota > Metazoa > Arthropoda > Insecta > Lepidoptera > Riodinidae > Calephelis > Calephelis nemesis. Next base: position 74,516 of record NJDD01002857.1, read on the forward strand.
TCACAAAATTTCATGAAAATCAGTCAAGACGTTTAAGAGGAGTATGGGAACGAATATTGTGACACGAGAGTTTTACATATAAGATGATATTTCGTGCCATATAGCTAAATCATTTTAATTAATAAGTAAACACACCTTATGACACACACATTAAATACCAAATATTACAACATTAGACACTATAACTCTTAAAATATACCTCTTCTTAACTGGAAGTTCACAAAGAACAACTGAACTGAACAACAAAAGTTAAGCTTATCTGTTGGCAAAGCTGTTAACGTTTTTAGTGTTGCTCATATTGACTGACTCCTAGTTCTAAACTACATATCATGTACGTAAATAAGAAACGTTACTTCAGATTTAAAAAAATCCGAATTGAAATCGGTCCATCCAAGACATCTATGATGCCACAGGAGGCACATACGTTAACACACTTACACACACACGCACGCACACAAACATCCACATCAAATTTGAAACACCCTTATTTTTCAGTTTTGGATTAAAAATAAGTGAAATATCTTAATGCTTATAAGTATATTATACACTACATAGACGCATATTTACTTTTGCTCGAGGCCCAACATCCCGGCCTAAGGTTGGTGACGCACCATTACCAACTTTAGTGTCTCTAGGCGGTCTGAATTTCTTACTATCAGGAAATCCGTCTGCTTGTTTGCCTTCCAATATCATTAAAAATATTTTCGGTATATACATCTGTTACTTGCTCTGTACATAATTGAATGGAGGCTCAACTAGTGGACACTTATCCAACTAAACTTCAACTTCCAACAAAATGAACGGTTCCTTTCTAATAAGTCACGTTAATTGTAATTATCCAAGTTATATAATTTTATGTAAATATAATATTTAAAGAATAAACCGTTCCGGGTGAAGTTCGCACCTACACATAACGGGTATTACTTTCGTTTTTATGTTACTAGATTTTTGACTTACATCGAATTTTACATATTTTTGTTATAATAATGGAAGGCAAACAAGCGGACGGATTTCCTGATGGTAAAAAATTCACGCCGCCTAGAGACATCAAAGATGGTAATGGTGCGCTGCCAACCTGAGTCCGGGATGTTAGGCCTCGAGCAAAAGTAAGTTTTCCTGGCTACCTTACCCTCCTAACCGGAACACGTTAACGTCAAGCATTGGACCATATGGTGGCAGAAATAGGTAAGGCGGTGGTACCAATCCGTGCAAGTCGCTGCAAAACTCTACCACTTAGTAGGATGTCACGGTGTTAGTGACGGTAAGCCTGTGTTCGGCTTTTAAGAGCTGCCTGGCAGGAAAGCAGATAGTATATTTTGCAAAGGAGCACGGACCAACACGGGGGATTACATCATCTTGTTTCTTTCTGGAAAAGCTTTAATCATAATTACACATACATACACATCTTCACGCTAAGTCCCATACTCGTTAGGCAGAGAATATCGAATGCCAAATTTTGCGATCCTGGCAGGCCTGTCAGGCTTCTTGTCCGGCAAACACGCTGGTTTCGAAAACTTTCTTCTGAGCGATTTGATCATAGAATGCCAACCTTGATCTCCTTGGGTACCTACATTTATTCAAATTCGCATTGTATGTCTGCCTTGTTAATCTTTCATCTTTTATTTTTCCACATGACCGAATCAGAGGAGCTTTTAACATTTACTGCCTTATTCATAAAAAATAGTTAAGTAACCTCCTAAGCATTGCTTAACTAATCATTTGATTAAGCCTTAAGCATTGTTTAAAAATGTGTTATTCATAAAGTTCATTTTGACAATGCTTAGTTAAATACTGTTTAACTTGGTAGGTTTTGGTAGAAATGTGGCTATATGCGTATTTCTTTTGCTAAAAGTGGATTAAACAATTGTCATCCGTTGTCAACATCGTTGTTTCTGAATACGGTGTCGGACATCTATAACCTCTTGCTAAAGAGTATTTATATTTCTACGATAAAATACTCGTATTGTACTACAATAAAATTAAATTTATTAGAGTAAATAAAGTTGATGCAACATAGACACAAAACGTTTGAACTGATACACTGCATTTCAAAAATAATGTTTTTTAATGCATCTACATTACGTTACTAAGCTAAATATAAAATGATGTAATTTCTGTAATATTTTCCCCCGTGTTGGTTCGAGTTCCTTTGTAGAATAGACCATCTACCTTCCTGTTAGACAGCGCGTAAAAAGCGACCATGGGCTTACCGTCACTAGCACCGTGACAACTTACTAGGAGGTGAGTTTCGCAGCGACTCACCCGGATTGGTACCACCGCCTTACCCATTTCTGCGTTAGCTCTTGCGGTTTAATTGTTCCGGTTCGTAGAATAAAGTAGGTAGCCGGTAAACTTACTTTTGCTCGGGGCTTAACATGCCAGCCTCAGGTTGGAATCTCACCATTGCCACCTTTGGTGTCTCTAGGCGGCGTGAAATTCTCACCATCAGTAAATCTGTCTACTTTTTTGCTTCCAATATCATAACAAAATGCTCTGGAAAATTATTCGTTTCTTCATAGGAGTCATTGGCCATCTCCATAATAAAACATGTTATTACAGTCCTATATTGTTCCAAAATCCAGCATATCCCGTCCAATTTTGTACACCCTTCAACGAAATCAAATATTTCAATGAATGTATTATAAATAAAATCATAAGAATACACAAATAAGCCATTAAAGCCATTAAGCCATTTCTAAGATTTTTGAAAAAATAATGTATGACAAATTATACAGCTATTTAATTCATTTTAACTTATTAAAAAATAATCCGTATGGATTTAGAAAAGGCAGGTCTACAGTATTTGCATGTTTTGACTTAGTTAAGAAAATAACTGAATGTCAGTATCCACTTTCTGTATTTTTAGACATGAGTAAAGCATTTGATTTTGTATCACACGAAACTTTGTTAACAAAACTTGAGAGATATGGCATTAGAGGTAAATCGTTAGATTGGTTTAGAAGCTATTTAGAAAATAGAAAACAGTGTGTTGAAATATCTAGACTAAATGGTAACCGCAAAAAGGTCTACACTTCAAATTATCTTTTTAATGACTGCGGTGTACCACAAGGTAGCGTTTTAGGCCCATTACTTTTTTTAATTTACTTAAATGATCTGCCTGATGCTATTAACCATGATTCTGTCTTATTTTCCGATGATACTACACTTCTCATCACGTGTAATAATAGAAGTGATTTAGTTAAAGAAACAACTGTAACTTTAAATAAAGTGGCAAAATGGTTACATGAGCATAATCTTAAAATAAATCTTACAAAAACGAAATTAGTCGAATTTCAGGCACACTATAGAGAAACTAAAAAATTACAAATATTTTTAAATAATACTTTTATAGAGAATGTAGATTTTACTAACATCTTAGGAGTTAAAATTGATAAATATTGCAATTGGAAATCACATATTGACTCTCTATGCAATAAAATTGATAGGTTTGTATATGTATTTAGAAGAATAAGAGAAGTAGCAGGCTTGGATGCATCTCTTTTAGCTTATCATGGGTATGTTTCTTCGGTTTTGCAATATGGTATTCCTATTTGGGGAAATTCTGTAGATTTAATTAGAATCTTTAGAGTACAAAAGAAATTTACTCGCGCCATATGTAGTGTTAACCAATTGCATTCATGCAAACCACTTTTTAAATCACTTAAAATTTTACCTTTACCTTGTTTGTATATCTTGGCTGTATGTGTATTTGTAAAAAAACATTATCATTTGTTTAAGACAAATGCTGAAACGTTGGGAATTTCGTGTTTTAGAAATAGTGAGAAATTGCATGTGCCGAACCAAAAACTTAATATTTATAAAAATAATGTTTACTGCAAGTCCATTCGTATATAAAACCAAATTCCTGATAATCTCAAATCTCTTCCATTAAAAAGATTTCGAAGGAAGGTATTTGACTTGTTGTTAGATAAAACATATTATAGTGTCAAAGATTTTCTTGTAGAAAAGAATTTATAGTAAAACAGCTAATAATTATTAACCAAATATAATGAAAAGGTATGGTGGCCGAGGAGTTTGTTTCGCCGTTTCTTCTCCTGTCTGGCTAGGTTTGGAAACGGTGGTAGTTTACGGTAGATAGGGTTAAATTCAATTATAGTTATTAAATGTTTATAAATAAATAATTAATCTAGTTATAAATATAAATAATTGGCTTAGAAGTTAAAGCATATATACCTTATTAAATAATATTTTTTATAAATGTCAAAATATTTGCACACCAAAATATGGTAGAATATGTTGATATACTTAAATATTTTTGTAACATCTCATTTACACACATATTTCCGCAAATAAATAATTTTCTTTCTTTCTTTTTTTTTTCAAATGGCTAGTCGTTGCATTTTGTCAATGCACATAAAATCAGCTGTTTGAAATTTAGTCAGCCATTTTGTTGATTAAAATTTTAAACAAGGGTCCGAGGTTGCTTAAAGTGACAGCTATTTAAGAGTATATTTAAACAAATGATTAACTCTAAATAGCGTTTATGAATAAGAATTTTTTTAAACATTACTTAAAATGGTGATTAAAAGTTAAGCAACGTTTATGAATAAGCCTGTTACTCAGTTTATCAACACCTTCTTTCAATCTCACTGTAACGGATGCAGTCAATTATCCTACTCTCATGCTTTTTATTACATACCTAACTCTAGCTTTCATACAACAATGTTGGGATAAGCACAGAATTATGCAAAGCGAGTTTAGCATTTTGACTCAAAACCTCGCTTTGAAATAGCTTACCCAGCGCGCCCTTCACGCTATTCCCTGCACTCACTCTCCTCTCTACATCCACGGTGTACCTTCCATCCCTGCTAAAAGCACAACCAAGATATACAATTTCATTAATTATTTTAGCACTACATCAGCAAACTAAAACTCTTGCATCCCTTCTTGCTACGTCTCTTTTAAACACCATTACTTTGGTTTTCATCACGTTTAAATGCAAGATTCTTTCTTTACAATCACCTTCTATAGCTGTACTGTGTAGAGCCTAAAAATGCACTGTAGAGCAAAACGTAGAGTACAGCATAATCTGCATAAAGCGGGCAGTTCAGCACTTGGTCACCCATAAGCATTTCCTTATTTATTGACCTTAACTTTTGAAAATATTTGACCAAATACAAAATAAACGTGCGTGCTGACAACATGCAGCCCTGCTTGACGCCCATGTTAACATCAAACCAAGGCGATACGTTGCCGTTAACTCGCACACATGCTTTACAATCTAAACACAAACACAAAATACACAATACGCAACAGGGACACTAAGTTAATCATAAGTAATTTTCTTTTAATGATGTTTTAATACATCTGCACAATATTCCCTTAAGGAATCCCTTTAAAAATGTTTAAACTCTTAACTGATTTAGAAAGAACTGTACGCCTAAAAACACTACAAATTTTTATAATCTCTTATCGAATTAGCCGTTTACCCTACATAGGTACTTATAGTAATAAAAGCGAACAGATCATCCAAAAAACATTTGAGTGCCCATTCCACTATTACAACTACACCTCTGTACTGATCACATTGTAGATAGAGATCTAAATGTTAATAGGTGATGCCAAAACTTTGGACCCCTTTTTACGAAAATTACGCAGGAGCATAAAATTTGGCATACTTGTAGTTTATGTGTAGGAGAAGTGCAGAATATTTTTTATTTATATTTTTTAGTAATATTTTGCAATAAGAAAGTATATAAAGTACATTAAATCAATAAATAAAACATTACCCACACTACAATGCATTTGACACACACAAATAAATATATTGATGATAACGATAAAAGATCACAGATGGCGAACTAAAAAGTTTGGAAACAAAGTTGGTATTGAGAAATGAAGATGGCGGTTTTATCAACAAGATATTAAAATTTATTATGGTCGAATTTCGAGCAATGGGCGACCACTAGTATAATTAAATACATAAGGACAGATTGCTGCAGTGATAACATCTGAAATGCGGGCCAATATCTAGTCCTGTTTATTCTACTTCATAAGAGCGCTGTCACTGGCGAGTGCTAGTAAAATTTGGCGCGCAAACGGACAACTTATCGTGCTAGTCATAAATTTGATGTAGATACGTCGGTTCAGAAGCTGTTAGAGTGGCTAGTTCGCAAAACATGAAACAATTTGGATGTTCGATCTTAATTTTAGATAATATTCTAAACTTTGGAAGTGGTTCGATCCTGTCTGCTGAAACCCTGCTGAAACTTAAATGTCGAAGTCAAGTCATTTATATTCTCGATTATTATTAAATTTCAATATGGTTGATAGGGTCATTACCAACGAGACCGGTGGTGGTTGGTAGTGCTGTGCAGCAACTAATCCATTTTTTAAGGAAAGTTTTCTTTGGATAAGTATTTTAATCTACCTACTTGTAATGATATATAAAGTATTTAAATTCTTATAGGTACATGTCTGTTTATAACGTTTGACAAGTTATGTATTCTTTAGTACATAGTAAAATATCTCAGCAATCGCCAATCATCATTGCAGCTGGATCTATTGTTTCATACAGGTTTCTTTTTCGGTTTTTTGCACTACTGTGTTGCCAACCTCGCGGTTTTTATAACTTCACTGGGTATAGTGGGCCAAGCAGAGTGCTCAGCCCGAGACATCATTATTTAGGTGGATTGGACTGTTCCCTACAGCGCCAGGAAAAAGGGCTGTCTCCCAGGAGGCCGTACCTCGACTTAGTGCTGCGTTCCGGTTACTGGGTGGACTAGGTGGAGGAGTAGTAGCTCGTCGCTCGGCGTTAGGCGCCGGCCGCAAAAATGGTCTTCGTCGCCGAGATCGGCGGCGACGGTGTTGTGCAGTGTCTTGCGAGTTTGTGTTTGGATTGGGAGGGAGTCGTTTGCCGCAGTTATCTTCGGAATTTGCTGCACTGCAAACTAAGTGTTTAAAAATGTATATGAACAACATCACAAGTCTCTGTTGTCAGTTCAAGATTTTTAAGTGGTACATAACACGAGGTGATATACAAACGTTATAGTTTATATATCACCTTGTGTTTACTTTCAGTATCGGCTCGTGTTAAGAGATATTTTTCAAATATTATGCAGATATTTCCAAATGAATGATATTTTGAGAGTACATTATGTAAATGTTAATATTTTCATAAAACTTATACCGTCTTACAAATAAAATGTTGTAGTTAGAATAGACTAAGAATAAGCAAAATCTCTACTTATAAATTTGGACTAGCTTATACATTGTGTACCCTCAGTATAACTTTCAATAAAAGGCTTATTCCAACCCTCATCTTAGTTTAAGCGCCGAACATCTAAAAATTAAAAATCTACCTTTGACGTAACTGCATTTTTTCGTTTTATTTCAGTTAAATTTAATATTTCTAATACTAAAATCAGTATGATGGAAATAAGAATGTAAAACAGATTAGTACCACCGCCTTACCTATTCCAGCCGCTATAACGTTAATGCTTGCCGTTGACGTGTTCCAGTTCGGAGGGTAAGGTTGGTAAACATACTTTTGTTCGAGGCCTTACATCCCGGCCTCAGGTTGGCAACGCACCATTACCACTTTTGGTGTCTGTAGGCGAGGTGAATTTCCTACTATCAGGAAAACCGTCTGCCTGTTTGCCTTCCAATATCATAAAAAAAACGTCATGCAAGGAAAACAAAAACTATGATTTTAAAAATTCTGTAATTACCATGCCATTGTGTACAAATAACACGTTGATAACATTTTTTTTATCTAATGTTTTAAAGGGATTATATTGAGAGATATGTCAACCCCATCGTACTCGATCGTACTTTTGTCTCGCTTATTACAATAAAGAAAGATTGTAAAGATACAAAAATTAAATACATAATAATAATTATACATAATATATTTAGGTAAATGACGTTGGTTAGCTAGCGGACAACATTTTTTGTCAATTCGGTGTTTGGACATTATAAAACTATAAAATTTCCTACTTTACTGTATTAACAATTCTCGTCAAGAGTTTTGGCGTCGAAGTTTTGTCATAATTATTGAATTTCGTGCTTATATTGAGCAAAATTAGTCAATTTTTGTAACATTTTGTGCAATTTATTTCAGTTAAAGTACACAAATGAAATAATCATGAAGAAATTAGCGTAGCCTGTATTTTCTCAACCTCAGTATATGAGCTTGAGTAATGAGGCCACCGCTTCATCCAAGACCCTCACATGACTTACTAACGACTTATGACTAATTATAATTGAATTCCGATTTTGGTAATTTTGACGCAAATTTCTCCTTGACTAATGGCAAAACGCTAACGCGAATGCCAAAACCTAAAGCAAAGAAAGAAGAATTCTCGTCAAAAATTGTGATTTGCGACGTTGCCGTTCAGTGCAACTTTGCATACTTGATATGGTATAGTTTTTACGAAGTTGTACAGTGTGTTTGCTAGAAAGTATACCTTAGCTATTAATGATTTCCTCTAAGTATTCATGCCTAGTATAAATTTGATATTAAAAAATATGCCCAAGTTTATTTTTGTTTGTAAGGCCAGTACTGTTTGACGTGAATCTAATTGGTTATTAGTTTACCGGTTTTGCTTATTAAGGCGTCGTCCTCAGGCATTTATAATTACATCAAAATGACACTGTAGCCATTTATAAAACGTTGAAGTATTTATTTCCTATAATGTGACATTTTAGTAATTTCACGGTTCATATCTTTTAATTTTGAGCCATTAAAGACTATAATTTTTTTACAAATCGAAATTTTAGTCATAAAAAAATCGTGAAAGTTTTCACCAATTTATAAAAGGATCTCTCTGAGAAGGCATTACCTTCATATACATAAAAGAGGATTACAAGCCCACGGCTGTCAGTATTGTAATAGAAGAGACGACATTTGCGTATAGACACTACAGGGTGTATTTGACACCGTAACGGAAACTTCTGTAGTAGTTTAGATACATATTAGACTTTAAAATTCCGTTAACAGTTTCTGTCAGAAACAAGTGGTTAAATATTAAGCAGTTCTTCAGCCCGCAATCTATAACGAACAAAGTATATGTATGTAAAAAAATCGACTGGTGCTGCTGTCACAATGGGTGTCCCCCAGGGCTCTATTCTTGGACCATTTTTGTTCCTTGTATATATCAATGACTTACCTTACTACGTAAGAGACAAACACGAAATTGTATTGTTCGCGGATGACACTTCACTTATATTTAAAGTGAAAACACAACTGGGTAAGTATGACGAAACGAACAATGCTATTTCAAAAGTTGTACGCTGGTTCAATGTAAATAATCTTTTTTTGAATGAAAAAAAATAAATGTATTAAACTTTCAAATGTGAGTCAAGTAGATACCAACGTACAACTTAATGGGAACAAGCTGGACCTTGTAGATTCTACTACGTTTTTAGGAATAACAATTGACAAGAAATTGCAATGGGGCAAACACATTGATAAACTTGCAATTAGATTAAGCTCAGCAGCGTATGCTGTTAAAAAAAATGAGACAATTAACTGATGTTGAAACCGCTAGGATGGTTTATTTTAGTTATTTTCACAGCATCATGTCGTATGGAATTCTTCTCTGGGGGAGTTCTGCCAAAGTCAATACTACACTTATTTTACAAAAGAGAGCCATAAGGGCAATTTATAACCTAAGAGAAAAATTCAAAGAAATCAAAATTCTAACTGTAGCATCCCAGTACATCTTTGAAAATTTAATGTATGTTCACAGAAATTCAAGTTCATTTAAAAGAAATTGTGACATACACTGTGTCAATACTAGGAATAAAAATAATCTTGCTGTGCATGTGTCTCGTCTCCACAGAGTAAGCAATTCTTTCATGGGCCTATGTATACAGTTCTACAATAAACTACCCACTTATATGAAAGAACTTCTAATTAATAAATTTAAGAAATGTGTTAAATGTAAATTAAATCAAAAGGGTTATTAAAACATTGCTGAATATTTAACAGATAAGACTGCTTGGGATTAATTGCTCCTCATGCCAATCTCTTATAAAATATAATGTATCATTACATAAATTATTGTAAATATATTTTAAAGTAAGAAAAAAAAGACAAGCCCGCTGAGTTTCTTGCCGGATTTTCTCAGTTTGCGGCCGCGTTCCGATCCGGTGGTAGATTTATTATTATATAGACCCGTCACAATTGCCTCTTGTAGGTTTATGTGAAATAAATATGATTTATTATTATTATGTAGGTATAAAGCCGCGCGTTGCGAACTGTAGGTGCCGACCTAATACCCTGTTTTATTACATTGCTGTTTTTAGTAAAATTGTGTTATTTATTAGATTTTAAATAAAAATTGAGTTGCGTTAGAGAGTATTAATGAAATAATAGTGAAATCAATAAAAAAATATATTTTTTTATGAAAAAATCATGAAATTACGACACAAAATTCCAACTACATATGCATGTCTATCATGTACAGAATCCATGGTTTTATTTTTCAGTACGCTGTCATTTACACGGTGTATAGGTGAAACTGGTGCATCGCATAGATGGTGACTACGACCTTAGGTCATGTACATACATAAGTCTACCGGGTACTCTAGGCCCGGACAGGTCGGCACAATCACGACAGCAATAGGTGAACCGATGCTACCAATTCGTGAGAGTTACTGCACAGCACTCTATCACCCAGCTATGACTGACTTCACTAGTGGAACAATCCCGAAACCACCAGTGCTAATTCCGACACCTGAAAACCTTTTCCATTTTTCCATAATAACGAGCCTAATGTCGTATTGTAATCAGAATAATAATTTATATACACTGTACAAACGGCTCTTGTGATCACTCTATCTAATTCTAAAATCTACCACCGGATCAAATTAAAGAAAAAAGGGAAGGAAAATGTTCAATCATTCCGCTTACATGATATTTCAATTAACTAATTCATGTATTTATAATCCTTTATTAAACTGAAACATACGAACAAAGGCAAACTTTATGACAGCTAGTTTCCTCCGGTTTCCCCTCCGTAATGATGACAAAAAACATACGTCGTGTACATAAAAGAAAGTAACAAAAAATAACACATTTTAAAACTACATAATCTACCTAAGTTTGGAAACGGTGGTTGTTTACGGTATGTAGATTTAAAATTAAATAAAATTTCCAGTTTTTTGTAACAAATAAATGATGAATTTTACAATAAATATAAATAATTTCTTTGAATGTTAAAATTTATGTAATTAAATATTTTTTTATAATTTTAATTAAATTTAAAAATACAAAACAATACAAGTTTAGTTAAAGTAAATATACGGTTATCTAAAACAAAAAGATAATAAGTTGTTATAATACCTTTCAATGTCTGCATATCCGGGTCTGGGTGTTTATTAAACATATTCTGATGTTTATTTAAGTGGGCCTGAGTATTATAATCGTTGACTAACACAAGCATATAATTTGCTTACTTTGGGATTAGATTCAATTTGTGTGACATTGTCCAGGGAATAATTATTTTGATATAATTAATTGATAATAATAATGAATTGATTTGGATGATTTTATTTTAAAATTTATTCAGTGCTTTCTGAAAAAGCCAACATAAAGTAAAATGTGTCTCTAAATCTCAGAAAAATGTCAACGGTTTTTTAATGTACTTGATAGTTAGTGAAAACAATTACACAGACAAAATTAGTTGTCATTAGGCTAATAAATAGGCTTGTGTCCAAAAATGTATTTAGTGATTGATTCTTTCCTTTATTCGATATTGAACAGAAATAACTGAATTTATTTTCAAAAATCGATGAGTAACATTATTATTTTTAGTTTTTTTTTTATAAACCTGTACGAATTTGCCATGAAAACGCTCTAAACTATCATGGCGTTCTGAATGACGTCACTCAGTGCAAAACAAAACAAACCGTAGTTGGTAATTGATACTTTGCTTTGTTTTAAAACGTCAACAACAACAATGGCGGACGCACTCTGTGACGTAACGCGTTCTGATCGGCGTTCACTGTCACATGACGAAATTGTTTTTTTTCAGCTTAATATTTCTTAAAAATAAAATTAATCTTTATATTTTATTGTAAATAATAAATTTTATTGACATCTATTAATAATAACAAAACTATAGATACCACAACAAACCCGATTTATTGTTGGTGGACACAAGCCTATTATGGGAAAAACTGACTAAACCGCCATTAAAAATCGTGATTAGTTTTAGTATTTAACTTATAAGAGCGCCTGAGTTTACGGAAATACCAAGTTTTTGCAATCTTATGTCGTCAGAAACAATCATAGTGACTACATTCATTTACTCGATACCGTCCGCCTAGACATATTCACAAAAAGTATCTTCACGCCCATATCCCCGACGAGGTAGGCAGCGGCACAACCAAGGCAACCACGACTAGCCAAAGACACTAAGTACCACAATGTGATAGGTGGCAAGCCTATCGCTAATCGGGCACATATCCAATCAAAAACACCGTTATTTTATTAGAAAATTGGAAAAATTCCAATTTTTCATTTTGTTGTCCGACCCGGGATTCGGACGATACCGTCAGCCTAGACATATTTATACCTTTTTTAAAATAATTTCTACTTCCGACGAACGTACCGTACCGAACTTTACTATTGATACAGTAGCGGCACGGTATAATGGCTGGTATGACACATTACAGGAGTAACAATCACGTCAACTTGTTACTCAAACTGGCCATCTTAATGTGTCGTTACTTTTATCACCAACTTGCTGCCATGATGACAGACGCAGAGGTGGTAATAAGGTTATGGTCACATCCTCTCGAAAATCGAGGCGATGCGCGAGGAGAATTATTAATTCGTTCTTGGAAAGAACTTATCACAATTAAGATTTTAGTAAGATATTAAATCACCATACCCTGCCTAAGATCACAGAGTATTATACATCCCCGTGAGGAAAGCAGGATGAACAACAAACATGCACATCATCATCAACCTATCGACACCTATTTATTTCAATAGACCGTTGTGATGTGACATTTCAAGTCTGTCGAGTTGTTTGTATAACCAACCGTATTCCCAAAGGCGAAATCACGCCTGGATTGCAAAAGTCTTGTTCGAGCTCAGACAGGAAGGTTCCAGTAAACATATGGTAAAGCCTAAGATGTCAGACTCAGCTTGCAAACGCAATATCTCTTGTATCGGCCGAAGTCGTGTATTTTTTTACCATCAGGAAATCCGTCAGCTTGTTTGCCTTCAAATATTATAAAAATTTGAAATTATTTTACTTACCGGTTTCAGCTATAAACACAATTGATGACTAATTAATATAAATAGTGGGAGATCTTGGTCAGACGAGATATTTTATGAATAGTCGACGTCACGCTATCATTTGATATTCGTGTTATTTTTTCAAGATCTAACAGTATATACTGTCATACGATCTGACGATGAATATAATGAGTAATTCCTACCACTTAATTATTAAAATTACCTGCCGTCAAATTGAAAGTCCAAAAAGATCTTAAAATGTTTAAAATAAAGTTTTAAAACTGTGAAAGATATTTCATAAAATAATGAAACTTTGACCTATTTTAATATTTTTAATACGATCTAACAGATTTTTCGTTGGTAGGAAATACATATCTAAGATTTTAAATATTCGTCGCCTAACCGAGACTCCTGTATTTGAGTTTATCAACTATTCTGCCGTCCAACGGCGAGCATGACATGACTAGATAGGCACAAATGCTTCTAATAGTGTTATGACACAATAAAATATCATTACTGAAGTATACCTGTTGATATCTCATTCATCAAGTCTTTTTTTTCAGAAAACAGTCCTCAAATATATAGAAAAAAATAGTAATTTTTTAAAATCTCCATGTTGGTAACCTCGCGGGACATCATTATTTAGACGGATTGGGCAGTTCCTTACAACGCCAGCAACAAGGGCTCCCGGAAGACCGTAATTGGACTTGGTGGCACTTTCTGGTTCCAGGGTGAATCGATTGAAGGTGGTAGAGGCTCGTCGCTCGGCGTAAGGCTCCGGCCGGAAAAGAGGTTTTCGTCGACGAGACCGAAGGCGAAGGTGTAGTATAGTGTAACATGTGTTGTTGCTTGTTTTTTTTATTTGGAGCGTTTACGATTTTTTCAGATTGTCGGGATCCGATAGTATGTGACGGAGTCTTCTGGATTTAAATAAATAAGAAAAAAACATTTTTTTAAAATCTTTTAATTATTCCTCTCGAGACACGTTAAGACCTATTGACATTCTGCCTCTTCCATTATAATATGTTAACTATTTCTCCCATATTTGAAAATCTTCTGTCTAATGTCTTAGATAAATTAATAACTGAATAGAATCTCAAGAGGTTCTTTGATTATTGTTATTATTTCAAATGGATATTTCACACCTTTCGTTTTTAATATTACATTAGGCCGGTTTATTTCTGAAGTCATTTTTTTTAAACTCCAATTTAAGGAGTTCCCTATGGCAGCTTAAAATATAAAATTTGTTTGTTGTACACGTGAAAACCAATCATTTTTTGTCATAACCGGCACCCATCCAAAGCTTTTTCAAAAATGTCCCAAATATTTATTTATCATATATTTTTCATTGTCTGTCTTCTTCACTTTTCAAATAAAACTCTGTATTTAATTACTACATAAAACGTTGAAAATCTGAGCTTGTTACTGTTGTTTTACTCTGTTTTAGATTTATAGTTTATCGTGTTTACAATTATATATAATGCACTTGTCACTAAACCGATTTAGTTGTTCAGTTTTTCCTACCTTTTACATCTTTTTTGTCTGTAAGGTTGGAGGGAATTCTAAAAAAGCGCTCTAGCCCTTTTAAACGTACCCTCCAAAAACGACGAAAATATATTTTGTGTTGCCATTTGTGTTAGACACTCGTAAGGTAGGTGTTGATAATTTATGGTTTTTTTAATGATATAAGAATTCAAACAAGCAAACGGATTTCCTGATGGTAAGAAATTCACGCCGCCTAGAGACACCAAAGGTTTTAATGGTGCGTTGCCAACCTGAGGTCGGGATGTTATGCCTCGAGCAAAAGTAAGTTTACCGGCTACCTACCCTCCGAACCGGGACATGTCATGACGTTATGGCGGCAGGAATAGGTAAGGCGGTGGTATAAATCCGTATTACACCACGTAGTAACAAGCGGTTTTTATTAATTAGACGGTAAAAGTTTAATAACTCTCGTCATGAAAATCCGGGATCAAAGTTTACTAGAAAAATCGTGTTATTAAAAACAGTTAAACTAAACAACAACTTGACAGTATGACGAGAGCTGGGGTACGACTACTTTTAAGCCTTTATTGTTTAATCCTATTAATATTGTAAATGCGAAAGTTTGTATGTATGGATGTATGGATGTATGGATGTTTGTTACTCTTTCACGCAAAAACTACAAAGCCGATTACGATGAAATTTGGTATGTAGGTAGCTGAAGACCCAGAATAACATATAGGCTACTTTTTATCCCGGAGTTCCCGCGGGATTGGGACTTACGTGGGTGAAACAGCGGGGCGCAGCTAGTTAAAAATATAGGCTTGCCACCTATCACTTTGTGGGACTTAGTATCTTCGGCTAGTCGTGGGTGCCTTGGATGTGCCGCTGCCTACCTCTTCGGGGATAATATGGGCCTGAAGACACTTTTTTATACTTTTTTTAAATAAATATATTTAAATTAAAAGTCAAATCAATTCATCAAAAATAATAATTGAAAATAAAAACAATACTTATACTTTTATTGTGTTTCATCTTTTAACACTTTAATTTAATAACGTGTGTGTATAACGATAACGGAACATCAACAAGTGATGACGATGAAAAAGTATAAATTGTTATTATTATACTTCATCATATACGTCATATTTGACGTAAGTTTTTTTTACAGAAAGAAATTTGCGTGATGGTATGTACTATTTCCTGCAGAATTCTTGTTTTGGAATGTTTATTAGTGGCATGAGATTTTTTCTAATAAACCAATATTATACGACACCATCATTAATTAACACCGTAATAAATAGCAACACTGATTCATAAAATATGCATAAACGTTATATTAATTACTATAATTCGCCTCACCAGCTGTAATAGTAGATGTCAGTTTTAGCAAAAGCCACTGATTTTACAAGCTCATTTCCTTAGAAAAAGCATTAACTCAGCAGATATGACATTCAGCGATTAATAAATTATTATCTTCAATACTAAAACCGTTAATAGATCTTGTAAATTGATCACATCTACACATATTATTGACGGTTTTATATATCTGTACTCTTTACAGTTACTAAAAATTCCAGCCAGATAATTAGAATTCATATCAAGATAGCCGTTATCAATCGCGCTGTTTGGATTTAAATGGCGCTGGATAAGTTATTGATGCTGCGTTCAGCGCTAAACTGACATCTGTAGAGTTACAAATCAAAGATAGATATTGACCAAAAAAGCAGTTATTGCGTCTAGTCTATATAATATATTTACAATCTTCCTATGGATCGACCGCGGCAATTCAACTAGATCAAGTGAAAGACATTTTGTTACGTATTCGTATTTAGTAAGTTTAGTTTTATAAGAAGTATCTTCCTCCACCCGTATCCCCGAAGAGGTAGGTAGAGGCACAACCAGACAGTGACGATTAGCCGAAGCTACTTATTACTATAATATGACAAGTTACAACTCTAGACACAACCGGGCACTAATCCAATCCAATCTACTAATCTAATTAGGCAACTTTATTGTTATTGGAGTTATTAGAACACGTTTGTGTTGCCCGAGCGTGCAACAAGAAATGCTAGAATTATGTTACAGGGAACCAAGCATCATCAAATATTTTTCTACTGGACCTATTTGGTTAACATTGGTTTAAAATGGTTTGAGAAAGTCTAAGGAAGATTTAAAAGATAAATAGATAAAAAATATATCAAACTAGTAAAAGAAACATTTTATTTTCTCCGATACAAGCTGAACAAGTTGAACGAAGTTCGCCGGACAGCTAGTATTATATAAACATTTTATTTATCAGTTAACTAAGATGTGATCTTATATCCAGCTATATTGTGTAATTTGGATTTGAAACATTTTTAAAATTATGATAATGTTAGTAAGGAACAGCTGATTTTACGGAGACGTCGACACATTCACAGCAAAATTTTTTTTTAAGTTTTTGTGATCTATTCTGCTTCTAGTATTAAAAATAAAAGAAATGTTTTGCAATTTGAACTATAATTTGGACTAATGAAAACTAAATTTTTTTGACATAAAAGGCAAACAAGTCCTTTTTGTCGCAACAAAGTGGTCATGGTACAATTTTTAAGCGTAGTGATATAAGGTTGAAGATTAAATCCGGCTAATTTTTATCTCAATATCTACACTTATTTTACCAGGAGAGCTTGACAACTATTCTAATGTTGTTTAAATGTTTTATAAAAGCTTTTACAACCCGAGCAAAGTCTGAGGTAGTAGTTCGTATGGAAGACATTAATTAGCCGTCAAATGAAATATTATTATGTTGGATGCTGTGTTCACTGCTGATCTACCACCGTGTAGCTGTCCAGATAACGTATTTGGCGTTATTCGTCTAGCCGACTTACCAACGGCACGACAATGACGCCGGCAACTATTTTTCCATTGACCTGTGCCAGCATGAGATCGGTTTTCCTACTTGGTCACAAGCATGCGCGCCAGCAATACTCGACTTTGTAAGCAAACGAAATATCTGTTTACCATACAATAATTTCAAAGTATTTTTAAGACAACAACAAACAAGGGATCAGATATTTTGTTTTTGTTTACTGTACGAATAAAGTGCACACGAAGTATTGCATAGAGCGGGAAGCTTGTTGTGTTAGCGGGTGGAAAGATTTCCACATGTCATGTTTTCTTGAATTAGTTAACTCAACTCGGGACTCAGAATATGTACCTGAAGATGTAAAAATCGTAAATAAATATAAATTATTGTCTTTAAAAAGCCTGTCTTCGACGTTGTCTCACAGCTGATATCTATACATCTAGCGCAGGTCATTGAACATGAGCAAACAAATATGAAAAATTAAATGTGCTACAATTTATGTTAAGTCTATTTTTTTAGTATTTCAGTTAAATATTCAGCATATCAAGGCATAACTTCGAGCACTAATTTTATTTTTTAAGTTCTAATCTATTTTTTTTAGTTAAAACAAAAAGTAACTGGATTGTGGGCTTAAGTAAATTATTGACCCAGGCCGGCTCTAAGAGACGTGACAAAAAATTTATACATTAAACAAACATGTTCTGTTATCTAATTATACAGGGCATTTTTTACAACATTGCTGAAAATACTGCGTGGTTCAAATTACGCCAATTTTAATTTCTCACAAAGACAAAAAGTCTTTCTCTAGTTCGACGTTCAAATGGTGGTTGTTATTATATTTATTATTCTACTTACTGTATTTATAAGAATTTAATACAATTTATCGCCTCTGTGGTCTAGCGGTTCGGCGTCGGACTTGACATCTTGAGTTCCCGAGTCGAGTAACAAAAGAAATTGAATGTTCTAAATATTCAATTAAAAATAATGTTGCCCAGGATTGGATATGTGCCCGGTTGGCGATAGTCTTGCCACCTATCACATTGTGAGACTTAGTGTCTTCGGCTAGTCGTTGGTGCCTTGGTTGTGCCTCCGCTACCTCTTCAAGGATATAGGCTAGAAGTTACTAATACAGTTTAAATTTTCAAGAAATAATGTCTAAAATAATATGCTTAAAATTTGTGCTGTGAAGTTGCATTTTCATTGTGCATGGTGTGACTGTTACTTATGAAATATCTTGCACTATTTATTGCAAATGTAATATGCAAGCCACCTCTAGACCACTAGGAACCGGAGCCCAAATAAATAAACCTTAGTCTTACATTCGGTTAAGGCTTAAAAAGTTTTAGATTCTAAACAAAGTCAGGACGAGTCGCTTGTATAGATAATGTTATGAAAGTATTACGCTATTCAGCTGTTTTGAGCTATCGGTAGAATTTTAACTTTAACTTGATTCGATGCACGTTGACCTCAGGCTGAGGTGGAATTGTCCAACACAACCGCCAGCAGATAAGTAATCATGTTACGGAAGTACTTAACGAGAAATAATTAATTTTATATTAAGACGTTATTCATCGTTTTAGCACACTTCCTAAGTAAATTGACCCTGAGATTAGAAGAGATTTGACCTTAAAAATATCTTAGTCTTAAGCTTAAATTGAGTTTAGATGTTTTTAAACACTATACATTTATAACAAAAAACTTTGTAATGTCTTCGTGGGTTATTACGATGCATGACTTTTATATTTAAGGGATCAAATTGGTAAATTAATATTAAATAAAATACATTATTCTAAAGAGATGCTTGCAATGCCATGGACAGAAATATTGACAAATAAAATAGAACTACTGTTAACCAAGACACGTTTTTAAAAATTGTTTAAATTTTAAAACATGATGTTATGTTATAAATCTAAATAGCATTTTATATAAATTAAAAAATATATGCACACCACAATGTGCAATGTTCGCGTTCATTTCATTTTATAAAAATAATAACAATAGAGTCCTTTGGCTATCCCTGTTTTTAATGGAACCTATTTTCGAATGAGGTTACTTTATCAATTCCTGCTGCCATAATGCCATTATCATGCAACAATTCGGGGAAAAGTTAAAGGTTAAATTTACACACTTTAACCATGTAATACTGTTAAGCTAAGTAGTGCTTTTATTAGGGAAGAAAGTACACCGCGGATGTAGAAAGGAAAAAGTGTGCAGGGAATAGTGTTAATAGAGCGCTGGGTAGCTAATGTTACGTTATGGAAGCGAGAGTTGGTTTATCTGAAAATGCTTGAGTGTAGAATAAAAATAAATGCGGTCGAATTAAGAGCGCTACGGAAAATCTGTGGTGCTGATTTCCAAAATAGAGAATAGACCTACATAATACGTATGTAGATTTTCATATAAACGTGTAGGTACCAACCTGCACGTTTATATGAAAAAAGGTAATTCTTACAGATGTTAAGGAGACATCTGCAAGAATTGAGACATTTTGCGATCGATCGATACTCTTTGCCTACCACGGAAAAGACACGAAAGAAGATATATCTGTATTAAAAAGTAGAACCAAAGTAGGTTCTGTATATATAATTTTCTTAAAATTAACGGAGGAAACGCAGGTAATAAAGTTTAAATATTTTACTTTGTTTAAGCACTTTTCCGTGTTTGGGAAAAAATCGTAGCGGTAAACTTATGTTTAAGTTATTTGTCGTATTTGACAACTTTATGAAAAGCTGATTGATTTTTATATTGGAAACTGTGACATTTTAATGGCCATATTTAACATTTTATTAATCGTAACTATAGATTTATTTATATTTAAGTTAGTTATTTATTCTTTTAGCTTTTGTTTACTAATTTGTACTTTTGAAGTGAAACTTCTTTACAATCGTAGTGATTTCAAAACGGATGCAACGGAAAACGACGGGTAAGACACAAATATATATTTATCTCATTCTATTGTCGATTTACTAAATTTTCACTTCTATCGTGTGTGAATCGCACACACACATTTTTTTTATTTTCAAATTGGTTTTTTGTAACAGTTAACCAAATTCAAATAAAATTTTCTTAGTTTGGCACTTAATAGACATTTTTCTGCCGTCCTTTCCAAATTTGTTTATCGTAGCAGAAAGAAACTTGCCCCTTCCCGGCCCGAACATCTACCGACAAACTATTGATATTGATATAAACTCAAGCCAAACTATATTGTTGTGTTAAGGGTGTTACTCAACGGTACTGATATATGGAAATACTTAAATATCTTTATTTAAGGTCTAGAAATATAGACATCTGTGTTATCTACAAAAATGCCTGACCCCGTCCGAAAGCGAACCCGAGTGTGCCGAGTATCAGTGGTGTAAGGTTAGTGTTATATTATTGCATTCGCGCTAACCCTTGGATCAATGGGGCAGTCAATATAATGAAACCGTTGAAGAGTGAATTCTTTACTCAAGTATACTGAACGCTGAAGTTTAACGCTCCCTGACCGCATTCGCAACCGTGAGATCCGAGAAAGAGTGGAATTTAAAGAAAGTGTTGGTGTTAAAATGTGAAAGGGCATGCTCCGCTGGTTCTTTCATGTGGAAGGACTGACAGATGAAAGATTGACAAAGCAGATATACAATGCGAATGTGGATGGATGTAGGTACCCGGGGAGACCAAGGCTGACATTTCACGATCAGATCAATCGGATATTATCCGAGGGTGGTGTCAATAGTCTCCAAAACTGGCGTGTTTGTATGAAAAGTGTGATGAATGTGAAGGAAGCCAGACAGGTTTGTCAGGATCGTGAGGTCTGGCACTCCATACTCTCTGCCTACCCCGTAAGGGACTTGGCTAGAAGATATGATTGGCCCGAAACTTCGTCCACGCAGAAATTAGCAAAAACATTCACCTACTTATTTTATACAGTTATATTAGATTTTTTTTATTATTAAAGGAGACTGAGTTACTCCTTATTTCATCAACTACCTGTCAGACAAAGTTTCCTCAACATTGGTCTACCCGTTAGAAGCATTAATCGGGCCACACATACAGATAGACAGGTATGTATGTACGTATAAATGAAGTAGATTGAAACGACTCAGTAGGCCTCGATAAAATTTTAGAATTTCACGTTGCATTGGAATGGCATTTAGAAAATGATTTTTTAAATACAGACCTTAACACTGCGCCTTAACATAGTCAAATAGATCAAAGTTTTAGAAGGTTCTCCCACTATTTTTTGAATTTACAATTATAAGTATTTGACGGTGTATTGATTCTATTAACAATTTCGTGGATTAACAAAAAAAATCTACAACAACATTAAAAAATACGCAATTTCAGTCACTAGTTAGTGCGGAGAGCCGTGGACGGCTATAGAATCATGCTATAGAATCACAAACAAAATTAATTGTAAAAGTCGTCATATTACTATGTAAATTACCCAAAAACCGCGATTATGGTAGCAAGTGGCAAGGACAAGGCGAACATAATACTAAGTATAACGGGTTCAAGTAATTAACGGTTTAAAGAACGGCATAATTCGAGTTAATAAACATTGATAAAATATTCGCTCGAAATACATTTCGTTTGATTCGCAAACAAGATTATCACTTAATCAAGTTGATGTATCGGAGGCAGAGCACAGAAGTCGCACCTTGTAAATTATTGCGGAATTAGCGTATGTCCTTAATTTGTTTATTATCTGACTCGACGGACGAAAGCCTCATCTGTTTGTTAAAAATCTAACAGTATTAACGTGTTTGTCTGCACATATTTAATTCATTACTATTTCCAATGATGGGGTATAAAGCTCGCTGACCACATTCGTAACAGTGAGATCCGGGAAAGAGTGGGATTGAAAGAAAGTGTTGGTGTTAAAATGCGAAAGGGCATGCTCCGCTGGTTCGGTCATGGAAAAAGAATGACAGATGAAACATTGGCAAAGCAGATATACAATTCGAATGAGGATGGATGTAGATACCCAGGGAGACCAAGGTTAACATCTACGCTATCATTACAGGTGTTCTTCCTGTTTTGGTCCGGTCTTCTTTGTAGAATAGATAATCTGCCTTCCAGCCAGGCAGCTCGTAAAAAGCTTATCGTCACTAACAACGTGAAATCCTACTAGGTGGTAGAGTTCGCAGCGACTCGCCCGGATTGGAACCACCGCCTTACCTATTCCTGCCACCATTAAGTCCAATCCAGGGTTAAGGTAGCCGGTAAACTTACTTTACAGGTTGGCAAAGCAAAATTACCACCTTTGGTGTCTGTAGGCATGAATTATTTACCATCAGGAAATCCGCCTGCTTGTTTGTCTTCCATTATCATAAACAAAATGTATTACCATAGGAAACATAATCTATGTATTAATATGTGATACCAAAACTTTGGACCCCTTTTTACGAAAATTGCGCTGATGGAGGAGCATGAAATTTGGCACACTTATAGTTTATGTGTAGGAGAAGTGTAATATTTTTCAATAATAATGCTTATAAAGTATATTAATTAAATCAATGAACAAAACATTACCCATGCATTTGACACACACAAACAAATATATAGATATAGACGATAAAAGATCACAGATTGCACACTAACTATTCAGGTGGTTTC
This sequence comes from Calephelis nemesis, assembly GCA_002245505.1. NCBI lineage: Eukaryota > Metazoa > Arthropoda > Insecta > Lepidoptera > Riodinidae > Calephelis > Calephelis nemesis. The sequence goes on from NJDD01002857.1 coordinate 97,660, forward strand.
ACTAACTAAACAAAGTGGTTGTTTCTGAGGAATGAAGATGGCGTTCTTAACAACATTATATCAAAATTTGGATATTAAAATATCAAAATGGTCGAATTTCGACCAATGGGCTACCACTAGTTTACATGAAAGTAAACATATACACTTTACATAAGGAAAGTGCAATAAAATTCCACCAAATACCGACGATTAAGAGTATAAAGCAACATGATTCCTTTACGTATAATGTTATTTGCTTTAAAATTACTCAGTTAGCCATTATAAGAAGCCTTAAAAGAGTTATATCGATTGAGTAACCATTGAAATTAACTCATATAACTTAAAGATGAAATACCTACAGCTTAGGCTTTTCAAAGCTGGCAATTTTACTTTATTGCCAATTTAGTTGGTGAGGGCTGTGGGAGTTTATGTTTTCGTCTAGAGGTTTTGCAGTTTAACTGTTTAGTGACCGCTACATGAAACTTTTTGTTGGGCTTTGATAAATAAATATCCCTGAACAAGTTACACAAATTGACGCTAACCCCAAAGTAAGCAAATTTTGTGCATGTGTTATGGGTCGACGATTCTAATACATAGAAATAATGAAATATATACCAGAATAAATTTAATACACACCCAGACCCGGAAATGCAGATATCTAAATGTTTATCACACAAATGCCTGCCCCCGTCGGTAGTCGAACTCAAGCCTCGCGGTTGATCGGTGTAGTTAGGCGTGTACGCCAGCCACCCGACCAATGAGGCTGTCAAATTTTGGCGGCTTGATATTATGAAAGATATTATGTAAAACAAGTGGTGCTACAGTCCTTGTATCTCTATGTCCGGACGCACTGACGACAGGCAAGTATTTTTTATACCAAAAATAAATAACACAATTGCTCAATGAAAAGAAAAATATTATAAAACAGTAATAAAAAAAGATGTTAATTAAAAAGCAACTCGAATACTTACCTCTTACCTTCACGCCAATATGGGCGTATATATGGGCATAGGGGCGTAATGTTAGCATAATATTCCGACCAAAAGACAGTTACATATACATATACATATTCGTCAGTAACATACATGTTTATAAACGACGGTTTTCTCCTGTCGTAAGGAGAGTCGCCCGTTCGCTATCTACTTAAGGTTATAACGAACATTATTTCATTTGTAAAGTTAATTTGTATGTATACCTTTATGTTTCAAATGAGGTACCTACCCACTCCAGTGATGAAATAACACAACCATATATTGGTGGTAATTTTGCTGCACTCACTAAACTAATTTTTAAGTTATAAATTATCTTCTTCCAACGAAAGTAATAGAAAAAGACAAAACAATTTTTATGCTGTCAGATTAGCCCGTACACAACATTTATAAAGACGTTTAATCTTTCACTCGGAAAACTCGATTAAAAACAATACGATTAGACATGTCCGCAGCAATCTGATATGTCTAAACTTTTCCATCTCTTTTGTTTTTGTTTCATTTGAAAAAGATAGCATGCATCTAAAATAAGTTTAGTTTGTGAACAGCAGAATCACCACCATTATGTATTTATGATGATGAAAATGTGTTAAGTACAAAAATGCCTGACCCCGTCAGAAAGCGAACCTGAGTGTGCCGAGTGTCAGTGGCGTAAGGTTAGTGTTATGTTAGTGCATACGCGCTAACACTTCGACCAATGGGGCGGTCAATAAAATAAAAACTTTTAAGAGTGAACTATTTACCCAAGTATACTGAACGCTGAAGTTTAACACTCGCTGACAGCATTCGTAACAGTGAGATCCGAGAAAGAGTGGGATTGAAAAAAAAATTGGTGTTAAAATGCGGAAGGAGATGCTCCGCTGGTTCGGTCATGTGGAAGGAATGACAGATGAATAATTGACTAAGCAGATATACAATGTGAATGTGGATGGATGTAGTTACCCAGGGAGACCAAGGTTGATATTCCACGATCAGATCACTCGGATATTTTCCGAAGGTGGTGTCAAGAGTCTCCGAAACCGGTGTGTTTGTATGGAATGTGAAGGAAGCCAGACAGGTTTGATGACATGAATGTGAAGGATCGTGAGGTCTGGCACTCGATACTCTCTGCCTACCCCGTAAAGGTTGGCGAGAAGATATGTATGTATACTGAAAACTAGCTGTGCCGGAAACTTCGTCCACGTAGAATTGATGATAATAAAAATAATACTAAAATACAAGATGAAGCTGAATAAGTGATGTGTGACCGCCGACGCTAATGTGTATTGTTCCACATCCCCACTGACCGGAACCCCTCCTGCATCACCGAATCATCCCATTATTGATTACGTCCATCAAATATAAATCTAAGGGCTTTATTATTCACAATAACAAACAACGGTGCGGTTCGGTAAGCCCTTCAATTGTACAGGTTGTTATAACAACGATTAATCTAAAAGTCGCCCTCTGTGGTCTAGCGGTCGTGTTTGACTTGGCTCATGGGGTCCCAGGTTCCATTTCCAACCCAGGAGAAACAACAAACAAAAAGGGTCTAATAAAAGATGTTACCAATATTGTCAATACGATATATACGGGATATGTGGGACTTAGCTTATACGGCTAAACGTGGGTGTCCTAGAAAAGAAAAAAAAGGAAGGAAAATAAACGATATCATATCGTTTATTTTTCTTCCTTTTTTTCGTTGAAATTGGAATTTTATATGATGGAACTGAGCTTTTCATTAGGTGAGTTTTATGTTGTCGTACAGTTAAATATGTAAGTCGCTACTGTTTAAAGCCTTACTGTCTAACAAAAGGGACGTCTTATGCAATAGGCCAACAGGTGAAGGAATTCGCTTGAGAAGAGTTATATAAAACTAAACAAGGATGACAAACCATTAAATTATCTCAGTTTTATTTGTCAATCAATCGGGAACTTTGAAAGCATCTCAGCTTTGATGTTCTAAAGAGAGGTAAACCTGTAAAGAAGTACAAAAAAAATGGCAGACTAACAAAAATAAATCATACATTCACATCATTTAATTCTATATTCAATAATCAATAGATAATTAAACCTAACGGATCTTTGCATTGTTATGTATTTTTTATTAAGATGTTTTTGAGATCAAGAGACACATAACTGTCACGAAATCATGATTGATAGTTTTAGTGCAAACATTATCTTATAAACACACACACACACACACACATTTGTATAAAAGCGAAGTGGAAATCTTTATGTAGATCAATTGAACTATCACTACGCAGGGATAACATCCAAACACCTTCGCGTGTATGTACCTTAACTCTTAAGTTAAATATATAAATATAATGTATACTTACGGGCATATATACATAGTCATTCATCATCGTCCTAGCGTCAGTCCTGGTTGTTCCTTACGTTTAGCAGCGGCAACCCAGTTTCTAACACTTTCTTTTCCACATCGCGCGGCCTTCGGCGTCCTTGATGCTAAGTCCATTGGCACATACATACATCTTGTTCCACAACCTCTTTTACATCTATTCCTAGCAGTTTTATGGCGTTAAGGCTGTTGTAACCAAAGGAGCTTACGGGTTTACGCAATAAGGATCCGTGTCGTCTTAGGCAGCTCTCCGCAGTTCTACTGCTTTATCGGGGACATGGACTGGTCTTTGAGCGTTATGCTACTCATCCATCACGGCATGACCATCACCGTGATTTGCCGCCTCTGCCTATACCAATTATGCATCGGCCATGTGTTGCTGAAATTTAAACGTACCGACAAAATAATTGTTTTATCGACGTGTCTTTCAGTTTGACTAGCATTTTTGGGACACAAATGATTTCGGCAGTTTACACCATTTCTCCCAAGTTGCGGTAATTCAGGCTTTGATATCATAATGTTAAGGTCGCTAGAAATATGGAAAACGGTTCCCAGTATTGAGTTAGAATTGGATATCTCATTTAAGGTACCCCTGAACACAATACTAGCCAATTATTAACATTCATCATGATCATCATCATAATCAGCCGGAAAACGTCTACTGTTGGATATTATTAACATTTAGTTAATTATATACAATACCTTTTATCGGATTCGTTGAAAATAAGATATATCCGACCCCAATGTCCTATTCGTATGAAATCGAGATTCAAGAGTAACTCTATAGATACTTAAAAGGATGTCATAGTGTGCGATATCACTTTTAAATTTCAATAATTTCCACTTCCTCTTTTACTCTTTTCCATCCTTACTCTTTTAGACTTAACCTTCACTCAGTGAAGGTTACATATACATAAGTGAAAATGATGCCAATAGAGCAGTCACGATGCGCAGTCTACGAAGGCATAATTTTTTCCACGTTTCGATAGGAATATTGTCAGATTCAAAATCTCAGCTTCAGGTAGGCAACACGTCATTATCATATTTGGTGTTTACCAGAGACTCTTTTTACATACATTCAGACTGTTTCAATCTGACTCCAATGCATTGAATGAATCTTCTTGAGTATGCAATGTTCCTATTCCTGCCGACATGGACTCAGTGTCTATGCAGGGGAGTAGCTGGTACTTACATACTCACCCAGGAGTGTTAAAACTTCTGCTTGGCTTCTCATTACGTCAACCTTTGGTAATTTTGATTTGTTACACGTCGTGCTCCGCGTGCTACTCCGTTTGCTTGATTGCTTTCCAATCTCATCAAAATAACAAGAAGTAATCAAATGTGAGGCAGTTGCAATTAAATACTTCCTGCTATCTTTACTGTTGTTTCGGTGAATAGTAATCTGCAGGTACCTAGTTTACGAGTTTCTTCTGTATTTAGTAAATATATAATACTTATACTTACAGGTACTATATGTATTTAGCAAAGCCTTTCTTGGTCGCTCCTTCGCCTCTTTTAGCAATTGTGATTTTTTCACAGAAATTATAAGACAATTATATGATCGCTTCAATTGTCGAGTGGTTAGCGTACACGCCTAACTTCACTGAACAACCGCAAGACTCGGGTTCGATTCCCAAAGAGGGCAGATATTTGTGTGATGAACATTTAGATGCAATTCTGGGTCTGGGTGTACACTGTACATCTTAAATTTATTCTGGTATCTATTTAAGTATTTTATCGTTGGAAAATACCCATAACACAAGCATGTCATTAGCTTACTTTGGGGTTTTTACCGCACATGAGAAAATGGAAGAGATTCTTTATTCGGTGTCTTAGGTCTCTGAAAAATTATGCATTAAAAAAACCACTACTTAATTCAAGATGAAATTTGGAATTTGGAATCATGAACCACATTTCCATATCATAAAAATTGGTTCGTTATTGGCCAATTAATTATTAATAAACATACAAATAAAATTTAAAAAAAATCACACAGTCGAACTGATAGTGTATTTCTTTATGTAGTCATTTAAAAACTATAAACAATACCTAGAGTAATTCATTCTGATTTATAACAATAAAAATGTATTCTTAAATTTTCTTTCTAAATTATTTCACTTGGTTTATTATCTTAAAGTGTGAGTTTCGTGGCGATAAAAGTTAAAAAGTTGTTAAATAGCTGTCCGTAATATCATTAATCAAGGAGTTTTATTCTTTTTAATATAACTCGTTTTTGTAAGGTAGCATTTGTTATCTAAAAATAGTATCTCTGGTTTTTTTCAAAGTAATATATTCCAATATGGTGATCTATAAATAACAGATAACGCTTTATTGGGAGCTACTTTCGATTACCATCGAGTGTTATAATATGTTGGTTGATAAATATTCTTATTTAACCCGATTATATCTGTCAAGAAACATTTTACACCTGACAATCAAAGTGCGAATTCAAATAATGGGATTTTTATGTAGCTTCTTGACGAGTTTCTCCTAAAGGTAAGAGACATCAGTGGGCACAGATGTTATAGGTGTGTTGAAGTTCTTTGGAGATTTGCTGCACACACACGCGGAAGACTATTTTTCGTTGTCTGCATGACTTCGAAATTATTGCATAAAATATTTTAATATTACCTGAGTCGTTAGACGTTATCCTGTTCGTGTGTATTGTAATATCATAATATATCTGTCTAGTCCTGTTCTAGCTACGAACATTATTTTATTTTAATATAAACTTTCTCCTGAACAACAAAAAAAGGATCAGCAAAATTGGTCCATGTGTTTACGCGCTATGCGATGACTACGGAAAATAGGAATTTGCATTATTAAATAATATGTTTACTAAGATAAGATTATTAAATAGAAAAAATTTGATTATTGATTTCGTTTTATGAGGAATATTTATCATAAGTTCTATCGTTATCTCCCAGTGATCATTTGAAAATCGAACATATACAACTATTCATATTAGAAAATAAATATAAGCTTGACCGCTCGATAAATATTTACGAACGATAAAGACATCACGGGATGATAACTTCAAAATAGCGCCCCATCTCAAACGACAACATTCGGCCGAACTTGATCGGATATATGCCAAAGAAAGAATTGCAATGTGTGCAAAATCCGTAGATGTAGTGGTAGCTATTTGGAGGTACCAACTATTGATTTTGTCCACGGGGCTCGCACACACCGGCCGCAGGACTACCCACCCGTGCTTCTGATTCTCACCTATTTGCTTTGTATTTAGTATTTGTTTTCGTAGATTTCACAGATTCTTTTGTATTTATTGATTCCAATGTATATACACGTTGTTTAGAGTTAACACTTGTACTTATCCACCGTATACTTTATTTAACACTTTCTGTTATTTTCTAGCCAACCGGTTTCACTGTTTACAGCTTCATCAGGGCTGGGCTTTGGCTTTAGTTTCAAATTAAATAAAGTGCATTAGAATGTTATTTTTAATTTTAAAAGTTCACATTTGGATTATTTACTGTACATACAATTTTGTTATAATATTAAGTTTTAATAAAAATATAACTTACAAACAGATGACAAGCATGTGAAAGTGTTACTAAAGTATTAAAATTTCACAATATTATAACTACCAGTTAGATATGAGAACTTAGAATAAACTCTGCTTCACTTAAAAAACAATAATAATATTGTACCTCGGCAAAATAAAAATAACACATTTTAAGGAAACAAAAAAGGTGATACTAAAAAAGGGCTCCAGAGGAGGACTTATCTTTAAGTGCAGAGATTTCCTCCAGCCAACCCAAAAATATGTTGTCGTGATTAAATATTGAAAGGGATCGTGTATAAAACAAAACCAAATAAAATAAGAATGGGGATATAACTTTTAAAATAACAAAGAATAAAACACGTTGCATATATCAATACAAAACTTGATGGTCAAAAATTATACATGTATTTTTTATGATATTAGAAGGCAAACAAGCAGAGGGGTTTTCTGGTGGTAAGAAATTCACGCCACCGAGTGACACCAAAGGTGGTAATAGTGCGTTGCCAACCTTAACCTCAAGCAAAAGTTAGTTTACCGGCTATCTTATCCTCCGAACCGGAGCACGTCAACTGCAAGCGCTGACATTATGGCGGCAGAAACAGGTAAGGCGGTGGTACCAATCCGGGTGAGTCACTGCGAAACTCTACCACCCAGTCAGATGTCACGGTGTTAGTGACGGCAAGCCTATGCTCGCCTTTTACGAGCTGCCTGACACAGGAAGGCAGATGGTCTATTCTACAAAGGATCCCGGACCAACATCTTTATGCTTTCTTACTAAAATAGTAGTTAGGTTTCTGGGACATTGGCAAGCCCATAGAATATTTTTTTGAATTATTATAATGATTGTTACTTATACGTTATAAAAAATCAACTCTAAATGTTACGAAAATAAGTTTCTTAAACAATACATTTACGTGAAACTTAGCGTGGGTGTTGGTATTTTGAATGGAAATAAAACCCGAATTAGGTATATAGGCTTCTTGAGATGTAATATGGGTTAACATTTGTTACTTATTAGTTACTTATTACTTATTAAATTAACGTAGGTAGGTGACCAAACTCGAAAAGGTAGGCAGAGGCTCAACCAGTGCACCCACGACTAGCCGAAGATACTAAGTCCCACAATGTGATAGGTGGCAAGCCTATCGCCAACCGGTGACACCCAATTTTCTTTTTGTTGCCCGACCCGGGAATCGAACCCGAGACCTCATGCAGTCAAGTCCAACACCTGGACCGCTACACCGCAGAGGCGATTATGTTTGAAATACTTTTTTATAAAAGGGTAAGAATTGCAATTCTCCAATGATACATGCAATTAGTAGTCGTATAATTATTAAAGGTTATCCCCGAACTTCCACGAACTGTTTAAGTTGGTACCTAAGGTATCAAAATGCTTCGAGGGAAAACCTGAATTACGCTTGAAGCGCTGCACGTAAGTTGCTGGAAAGGGTCAAAAATAGGGAAAAATAGGGATGTCATGATTCATCCACACTGATATTATAAATGCGAAAGTAACTCTGTCTGTCTGTCTGTCTATCTGTTACCTTTTCACGCCTAAACCACCCAACCGATTTATCTGAAATTTGGTATGTAGATAGTTTGCATTCATGAGAAGGACATAGGTATATTATTTTTTGGAAATTCAACCCCTAAAAGGGTTAAAAGGGATGGCAAAGTTTGTATGAGAAAAATATTTTTACTGCACATTTTTGCATGAAACTTTAAATTAATGCTTTTTAGTACAAATGACAAAACATGTATTTCAGGGTTTTTTGAAATTCACCCCCATTGGGGGTTAAAGGGGGTGGCAAAGTTTGTATGAGAATAATATTGTTATTGCACATTTTTGTATAAACTTTGAATTAATGCTTTTTAGTACAAATGACGAAACACGTATTTCAGGGTTTTTCGAAATTCACCCACATTTGGGGTTAAGGGGGTGGCAAAGTTTGTATGAGAAAAATAGTTTTATTGGACATTTTTCCATGAAACTTTGAATTAATGCTTTTTAATACAAATGACGAAACACGTATTTCAGGGTTTTTCGAAATTCTCCCCCATTGGGGGTTAAAGGGGGTAGAAAAGTTTGTATGAGAAAAATATTTTCATTGCACATTTTTGCATGAAACTTTGAATTAATGCCTTTTAATACAATTGATGAAAAACGTATTTCAGGGTTTTTTGAAATTTACCCCCATTGGGGGTATTCATTCATTAAAATTCATTCAAAAATTCATTCATTTCATTCATTCATTAAAAGGGGTGGCTAAGTTTGTCTGGAAAGTTTAATTCTATTGAAATATTTTGCGTGACACTGAAATGATGCTCTGCAATACAAATTATGAGATACATATCTAAACGTTTTTTAAAAACAAACCCCTATGGGGGTTAACGGGGGTGGCACAATTTGCGTAGGAAAAATATTTAACAGTAATTTTTACCATAAGTCCATAACAATGAACCACGTACTAACATCAGTTTATCATTAACAAAAAACACACAAAGAAATTATGATACATATAGTAAAATAGCAAATATTAATATCATAATCATAGCAAAATTGATTAAAAATCCCTACTAATATTACAAATGCGAAAGTAACTCTATCTGTCTGTTACGCTTTCACGCCTAAACCAGGCAACCGATTTTGATGAAATTTGGTACAGAGATAGAATAGACCCCTAGGAACAACATAGGCTACTTTTTATTGCAAAAAATAGGGGAGAATGGATAAAAAGAAGGGATAAATGTTCATATGGAAATTCGTCATTTTTAAAGCTGTAACAGTGAAACTTTGTATTTAGACACTTTATGATAAATAAAAGAACATAGGCTACTTTTTATAGCAAAAAATGGGGGAGAATGGGTAAAAAGAGGGGATGACTGTTCATATGTATATTCGTCATTTTTAAAGCTGTAACAGTGAAACTTTGTATTTAGACACTTTATGATTAACGAAAGAACATAGGCCAAGATCTCAAGAAGTCATTCCGAAGACGCACAGTTAGACCTCAGAGACGATATGTATATTTCTAAAATTTCGAAAAAAAATCTGTTAGAGGTTTCCATAACTTGCTACACAGTTTAATTTCACAGGATTTGCCGAAGTGTAGATAAAACTGTGGAGACAATAACGTATTCCTACTATTTATCTAAGGTGAAATTAGAAAAGAGAAAGTGTATGTTCAGTTTTGACCCCAAAATTGCTAAATTGATTTTAACACTAAAAAAATATATGAAACTTTGGATAGCGATATACCTACGCTACATTTTATCTTAAAATTTTAACGAGCAGTGTTGGAGAGCTAAATATCAAATTAGTAGACTACGCGGGCGAAGCCGCGGGTAACAGCTAGTATTTTCATAAAACACTTTTTTACATCATAAGAGGGCGATCAAACATTCGATAGTAAAAGACAACTGATCCTATAGGCCACGAATTTGTTGCAGGTGTATCGCTGTCCTGTATCTAATGTGTTAATGTCTAATCGCCTCTGTGGTTTGGCGGTCCGGGTGTTGGACTTGACTGCATGAGGTCCCGGGTTCGAATCCCGGGTCGGCCAACAAAAAGAAAATTGGATTTTTCCAATTTTCTAATAATAAAAAAATGTTGGTCGGGATTGGAAATCTGCCCGGTTGGCGATAGGCTTGCCACCTATCACATTATGGGACTTAGTGTCTTCGGCTAGTCGTGGGTGCCCTGGTTGTGCCTCTGCCTACCTCTTCAGGGATATGGGCATGAAGACACTTTTTTTTTACTCTACCTATTACAGTGACAGGAACAGACAAGACGGTGGATTTCACGATCAGCCTCATCAAGCATGCACAGCTCTCTAGCTCCAGTGGTCACGCCTATATCTCGAAGGCTAAGATACAACTAGGGCACCCACGACTAGCCGAAGACAATAAGTCCCACAATGTGATAGGTGACAAGCCTGTCGCCATCTGGCACATATCCAATCCCGGGCAATGTTGGTTTTGTTAGAAAATTTAAAATAACAAACCAGAGTACTGGACCACAAAGGCAATAGTTCTATAAATTTATACAATAATTTAATTATGTATTTAACATTAGTGTTATAATTATGTTAAGTCTTTTATCAATTATGAAACAAATTAATTACTGCGTTGTCTGAAGTTGGCCAAACAGAATTTTATAACAGTGACTAATTGTTTGTTATTACAAAGCTGCATTTAGTCTTAGGTTATTAAAAAATTAAGACATTCTTGCTATGAAATGAATAAGTAGTTAGTTTTCCCGATTGTAGACAGCCGTCGCTTAAAGCTACCTTGGATGTTAGCGGTGCTGCCTTATCTTATGGTCTGAATAGGCACGTGTGCAAGTCTATCGGGTATTTCCTGCACGAAACATGCCAATTATTGATAATTGTATTACTGACAGTAAATTGAATAGGTACATGAAATTATTTTCTTCACACTCCGTAACAGAATCTGAGCTTGGGTCACTCCCCGCCAATTAACCCTGAAAGCAGGTGAAGTGCTGTGGTGTCCCAGCACATTGCTTGGTGCAATGCATCTACTCATGCACTAAAGTCGGTGTAACATCTTTTTTTAATGATATTGGAAGGCAAACAAGCAGACGGATTTCCTGGTGGTAAGAAATTCACGCCGCCTAGAGACACCGGAGGTGGTAATGCAGACAACTGTTCTCGGGGGCCGTGGTAGAATAGGCCAACCGATTCCATAACTCCCCATTATGACAGTGTGTAGGTACCATGGAGTTGGACAGTGGAGTAGACAACCTGAGTACTTTTGCTCGAGGCCTAACATCCTGACCTCAGGTTGGCAGCGCACCATCGCCATTTTGGTGTCTCTAGGCGGCGTGAATTTCTTACCATCAGGAAATCCGTCTGCTTGTTTGCCTTCCTATAACATAAAAAAATACCGTTTTGAAGTTGGATGAAAACAGCTTGTCACGTAAAATTATGTGACGTCATAATACAAAACATCGAACGTACTATTACCATTTTTGCTGTCTGCTACATACAAGGGGCAGTGTGTTTTTTACGACAGAGAATCGGCCTAATTCGTCTTCGTTATGACTCATTATATACAAACGTAGCATATTTTTATTTATTTTCAAGTATTGGTATGTAAATTAAGTAATATTTTTATTTTTACTATTTTAACCGTTTTTCAGCACTGGAGTGGTTTCTGGTTTTTTGTTTTTGTAAGCATTTTAGTAGTAATATTATGTTAATTTCGTTATGTTTTTTTTTTTTGGTTTCTTTCTGTACGTATAAAAAGTTATTAAAATTGTTTTATATATATATAATTATAATATGACTGTCATTCTGCCGCTAAACATTAGCAAACTGTATGGAAAACAAAATGAAAATCCATAATTGGCCTATGTTTAATGTATTTATTAGATTAAGTTTACTTGGAAATTTGTGCTGTGGATTTTTTGTTGATATTATAAAATGAAATAAAAAAATAAAAATATTTTATACACACACATACACAAACACACATATACATACACATCAACAGACATATAACACTAACTTTATAAGTTAACATATATGATGTATATTTTTTATGTAATTAACTCTATATATAAATAAATTAATTGGTGTTCGTTAGTCTCGCTAAAACTCGAGAACGGCTGAACCGATTTTGCTAATTTTGGTTTTAAAGATAAGGGAAGGTTTAAAAGATAAGAAAAAGGAAAAAACCTTGCGAGAAAACTAAGAAAAGCAACATTTTACTTTTTCCCATACAAAGTGAACGGGAGGAACGAAGTTCGCCGGGACAGCTAGTATATATATATACATATATATATTCTGTAACATGTTGCTATGGATGAGCGAGGCATCCTGTCAGAGGCACCTATCATTTTACCTAAAAGGATGCCTCAAATATATTTTTTTTTCATATAATGTAGGTTTAATAAAATGTTTTAGTTTCAACATTGTTAGCCATTAAACTTAGGTAGGTACTTCTGACAGAAGTTTAAGATCTCAATTCAAGGTCGATGACATACCATTGACATCGTTGGTGTCTCTAGATGACATAGGTATGTATCGTATATAAGGATATGCAATCGTATCTAAAAATATGTTGAAAAGCAACCTCACACGACACGCGTACACAGTCCGCAAAACCTCGCGGTTAGCAACAAATTAGTAAATAAAAAAAAAAAACAAAAAAAAAGAAAATAGAGAAAATACTTTTTTGTAATTGAGATAGAAGCTGTATGGAAAACTTTGTCTACTTCCTTGTACATTGCGGCAAGTACAAACAGTTTCTTCGCAAGATGGTGATGATTTCGCGAATGACGGCAGATTTATTACAGCAGCTTGTTAACTGCCAAAGACGGATGAAATATAAGCAGCTCATAAACCCATTAATTATTTAATTGAAGCTGCAAAAACCAAAGTAACATTTTGCAAAATACTGTCATGCTAGAGCATTTGCATGTTCGTTACCAATCTGATGTGACAAACATTTTAATAATTAATCGAACATTATAGCTGATGTAAACTGTCTTCAGTTTTGTCATTTTATTAAGTAATCATACTAAAAAAAGTATCTTCACGACCATATCCCCGAAGAGGTAGGCAGAGGCACAACCAGGGCACCCACGACTAGCCGCGGACACAAAGTCCCACAATGTAATAGGTGGCAAGCCTATCGCCAACCGGGCACATTTCCAATCTCGAACAATTTTTTCATTAGAAAATTGGAAAAACCCAATTTTCTTTATGTTGCCCGACCCGGGATTCGAACCCGGGACCTCATGCAGTCAAGTCCAACAACTGAACCGCTAGACCACAGAGGCGATACTAAACTCATACTACTCACACTAAAACATAATACATATGTTTTAAAGGAATATTACTCAATGTTGAATATTATATCACTTTTTGTTCATCCCATACAAAACGCCAATTTCATATAGGACCAAGTATCATGCCTTGTAAGTAGACAAATAATACGCATGATTATGCACAACTCAGAAACAACTTTTGTTCCACACGAAGCGTATGTTTCATCCATTCTGTTCATGCTGTCAAAAGTTCTGAGGTCTCACGACCAGGGCTTGAAACCAGTACCAAAATACCGGTATTTTACCGGTATTTAGCGGTTCTTTCCATTTCGATACCTGGATACCGGTTCCAAAGTGAGTACCGGTACTCCGTATACCGGTATCGATCTGATACCGGTACCGAGCAAATACCGGTATTTATACCGATAAATACCGGTATTGAATAAAGGTTCCAACATGTTACAAATGAGTGCGACGTTGCCAATTTTATTCTTTTTATAGTAACTTGTCTTTATTACAATCTAGTGTCTCACTCTAACGTGTTACGTAATAAATCGTCACGTGAATACCGGTATTTCTTAAGCAGTACCGGTATAAAACCGTTAAACCAAAAGTACCGGTACTAAATCGAATACCGGTACTAACAGTACCGGTATCATCTTCGGAACCGGTATCGCACCAAGGTCGATAGTACCGGTTCTCAAAAATACCGGTATTTCAAGCCCTGCTCACGACACACACATTTTTTTTATGATATAGGAATGCAAACAAGCAAACGGATTTCCTGATGATAAGAAATTCACACCGCCTAGAGACACAAAAGGTGGTAATGGTGCGTTGCCTGGCAGCTCTTAAAGGCGAGCAAAGTTTTACCAACAATACTACTGATAGTAGAGTATTTTGCAGTTACTTAATACTTGTTTAGTTTGATTAGTTTGATCAGTTTAGTTTGATCAGTTTAGCATCAAAAGTGTATGGAAAAATAGTTGAAAGGAGAATGCAAGGTATGTCAGATGGAACATTGTGGGAGGCTCAAGGCGGTTTCAGGTCTGGAAGAGGATGTACGGATCAAGTGTTTTCGCTCCGCAACATTGTAGAGAAGCATCTGGCTGTGGGTCAGAGGGTTTTCTGCGGTTTTGTGGATCTCGAAAAAGCGTTTGATAGGGTTGTACGTAAGGAACTTTGGGACATTTTGCCAGATTATGGGATAGATGGGTCCCTGCTGCGTGCGGTACAGTCAATGTATTTAGACTGTAAAGCATGTGTGCGGGTTGATGGCAACATATCGCCTTGGTTTGATGTTAATATTGGCGTCAAGCAGGGTTGTGTGTTGTCAGCACGCTTGTTTATCTTGTATTTGGACAAATGTCTGCAAAGGTTAAGATCATTGAATGTGGGAATGCGTATGGGTGACCAAGTTGTGAACTGCCTGCTTTATGCAGATGATGCTGTACTTTTGGGCTCTACACCATCTGAGCTGCAAACACTGGTCACAGTTATGAAAGAAGATTGTAAAGAAAGGGGCTTACATTTGAATGCGACGAAAACCAAAATAATGGTATTTGAAAGAGACGTAGCCAGAACGGATGTAAGAGTTTTGGTTGATGATGTAGTGCTGGAACAAGTGAATGAAATTGTATATCTTGGTTGTGCTTTTAGCAGGGATGGAAGGTACACCGCGGATGTAGAGAAGAGAGTGAGTGCAGGGAATAGTGTGAATGGAGCGTTGGGTAAGCTATTCTAAAGCGAGGTTTTGAGTCAAAAAGCTAGACTCGCTTTGCATAATTCTGTGCTTATCCCAACGTTATTGTATGGAAGCGAGAGTTGGGTATGTCAGAAAGATCACGAAAGTAGGATAAATGCGGTCGAAATGAGAGCACTACGGAAAATCTGTGGTGTAACGCTCGCTGACCGCATTCGTAACAGTGAGATCCGAGAAAGAGTGGGATCGAAAGAAAGTGTTGGTGTTAAAATGCGAAAGGGCATGCTCCGCTGGTTCGGGCATGTGGAAAGAATGACAGATGAAAGATTGACAAAGCAGATATACAATGCGAATGTGGATGGATGTAGGTACCCGGGGAGACCAAGGCTGACATTTCACGATCAAATCAATCGGATATTATCTGAGGGTGGTGTCAAAAGTCTCCGAAACCGGCGTGTTTGTATGAAAAGGGTAATGAATGTGAAGGAAGCAAGACAGGTTTGTAAGGATCGTGAGGTCTGGCACTCGATACTCTCTGCCTACCCCGTAAGGGACTTGGCGTGAAGATATGTATGTATGTATGTGTACTTAATACTTGTAAGATCCACAGCCGCTTTAATGACATTGTCATGTTCCGATCCAGAAAGCAGCGTAGCCGGCAGACTTGCACATTTTTATCTCTTACCATCAGGGAAACCGCGTGCTTTTTCGTCCTGTTTCGCCATAAAAAATTGATTTTTTAAACTTAAGTAGGTGGTCCCAAACCGTCCGAGTCCTCATGAAACTCTGCCACATCGTCGCAGTCACGATGGTAGTGACAATAAATCTGACTCCGTCTCGCAAGGGTCCACGGGGGCTACATGAAACACGGGACAAATCACGGGATTGTAACGTGGCCAAGAGTATCGAAAATAATTTTTAGACGCTAACCTCTGAGCGTATCACACACCAGGGTGCTGATTATGTATCTCAGTTGCCAACTAAAATGAAAAAGTGTACATCAAATAGCTGTCAAATGACGTGTTTTATATTTGCTATCTCCAGTGATCAACAGAAATACAATAGAGAGCAAACACAAATGACGTCATTTGATGTACACTTTGCCATTTTGAGTAGGCAACTGAGATACATAATCAGCACCCAGATGTTAATAATTACTAACTACATTAAACCTTTAAACGTTTTATTGTATCAAAACAACAGTTTAAAAACCGTTACCCAATTTGGTCTGGGAGATTTTCTAGTTGTAGTTTTCATTTTCATTTGTATAGAAAAAACGGAACGAGTTTGCCGAGCGAAAATCCCACAGTTTTGCTAATATTAATTATGTATAACGGATTTCTGGTAAAATGATTTTTAGCGTTAGTTTAAAACATATTTGCATACTGCTCATATATATGTGTATTATAAAATTGTAGAAGAGCAAGTTCTGAATTAAAAAAACAAAGTGATATGATAATCTGTCTGTTTGTTCGTAAATTTGTTTTAATCATCTCAAGCCTACTGAACAGATTTCGATACAATTTGACATGGTTATAGTTTATACTACAAGAAGTTAGTAAATATAAATATTGAATTTGTCTTTGTTACTACCTAGCAACTTTTCAAACGACTATGCAATAGACGAGGTAGTGGTTTTCGTAGACTTAATTCTCTTAAGTTTTATTCAATCAAACATAATCTGCTAAATTAATGTTATTTAATTTTGTTGTAGCTGTAGTTTAAACGTACCATAGGGTAACATATCACAAAAACTGTATTATCAATTTAATTCTTTTATCATGCGAACGAAGCCGTTGACAACCACTAGTGCGAGCAAAATAGATTATAGATTTTACTAACAGATATCTAGAATAATTAATCGTTAGAGACGAATAATATTATATCGAACATTTTGGATTTTGTGAACATATTTTGTGAACACATTTAAATGGCATCTTAATGGAAAACAAGAAAGTCAAACAAGCGCAGATTTCCTGATATCGGTACCTAATCACCGAGTCATCTTTAGACACTAAAGATATATTATTTATTCTGTATGTAATGATTAAGAGGAAAGATTTGATTGTCAATATATAATGATAGTTTGCAAAATTACTAAGTACGTCAATTTGAATTATTACATTGATGAAAATATATAGTTCAA
Organism: Calephelis nemesis; assembly: GCA_002245505.1. Classification (NCBI taxonomy): domain Eukaryota; kingdom Metazoa; phylum Arthropoda; class Insecta; order Lepidoptera; family Riodinidae; genus Calephelis; species Calephelis nemesis. Next base: position 115,136 of record NJDD01002857.1, read on the forward strand.
ATAACTTTATTTTTTTCCCCCTTTTTTCATTAACACAATTGATTATTTCCATTTTAATTGATTACGTTAATTTATTTCTTAAATATTAAGATTTTTGGGTATTAATAATTGTATATAAATAAAACATTATGTTTACGTGCGATAAACATGTTTATGCTAGACCTTCGTGGAGTGCAGTCGAATTCTCTTGATGATGCTTCGGTTGCGAAGCGAAATGTACGTTGAGTTTTTAGTAGGGTGTGTATTGTTGGTACTAATAAAACAGTTTAGTGGTTTGAGTGTGTGTGTGTCGGGCTCCACGCACACGGAGGCAAATATATTTCTAGCCAGTCCAATTCATTCGAAACGCATTGTCTTTCCTGTTTTGTCGTGCCATATATATACATTTTTTTACGGAAAATTGCAAATTAAACAAATTTTTTTGGATGTAAGTATGGATTTCCGTGGAGTAACGCTTTTTTCTACCAATGAAAACAAACTATGAACTGAAATGGATACTTTTATATATCTATTAAAGTACAAATACATATTTAAATGAGTAAGAAATGTTTTGCCGTTTAGGGGCTACCTCCAAATATTGCAATCTGTCTCAGTTTTAGGTTATGGTTTGACACTTCAAACTTATTACTTTTCTTTAAATTATCTTCCTATTTGTGTGTATCATTTATATGATTGACTGTAAGCTATACTTAGGAACTACCAAAAAAAACAAAATATATCCACCCATGCTAAGCTGAAACGGCAAAATTACTTTAACATTAAAAAGGCACATAACCTTAAATTTATTGGCATGTCCTGTTTTCTAAAGCGCAATATCACATTAGCGAGTACTGTGGTCAGAAAAAAGTTAGTTTGTGGTATCAATCCGAGTGAGTCGTTGTTAAGGACTATATTAAGATTACATGTAGGAATGGTCTGTGGAGATCGCAGAGGTCCTTGGTGACTTCATCAATGTCGCCTCTCAGAACGCTTTGAAGTGGCATGATCCAGGTACGTTTTCTTCACAGTGCCAAAATCGTTCATCTTCTTCATATGACAACCGAAGTCGTGACATCTTGATTTTAACTAGAGTCTTGGCCTCTACCATAAGAAATTATAATGGTAATTTTATACATATAAAACTTAATGAAAAACGATGCTGTATACTAAGTAGTTTATCCCATCATAAACATTTATCTCTCTGCCAGGCAGCTCGCAAGAGGTGAGCATAGGTTAAATAGGTTATTACCAACAAGACCATTACCGGCAGAGGGCTGTACAGAAACGAGGTAGGAATCCACCGTGTTATATATTCCTGCCTCTGTAATAGCTCTATTATGTTCTAACGGTAGGGTAGCTGGCACTCTTGGCCTGACAACCTGGGCACTGGACAGCTACGCATCGATAACATCTATGATAACAATAACTCAGGGTTTTCTCCTACCATCAGGAGACCGATGTGCTGGTTCCGTACCGCTTATGAAAAAAAACAACTGTGGAATCATAGCCTATTTCCTTATAACGAAACTACATTCGACGTTGACACAATAATTTATATAATATTCGTAATAGCCGACCTAGCAAATTTTGTATCGCTTGACATTAACAGCTACTACATAATATTTGATGCTCTGATAGTGGCGCAGTCTGCCGGATCCAATGTAAAACATTCCAATAAATGACTACTTACCTACATAAAAAAAAAAAAATCCAGTGGACCAAATTGTGAATCTAAATCATTCTCGAATCCCCTTGAACACACACAAAATAATCATCAAAATCGCTTTAGTTATTTAGGAGTTCAGTGACAAACACAAGCACACAAGAAATATACTATGTAATATAAGAATAGACGTGAACTAATTAAATAATAGAGATATAGTTAGAAATCACATTTTTACTTATTTTATATAAGCGAATAAGCACACGGCTTTTCTGATGATAAGAGATAAGGGTGGCGCACTGACACCATAGATGTAACAGATGCGTCACTGTTCTGTGACCGGGATAGTAGGCCTATTGTGCAAGTCTACCGGCTACCGTACCCGTCGGATCGGAGGTAGGGTAGCCGGTAATTTTTAGACTTGATTTATAAATAAAGTTTTAATTCTGAACTTAGCTGGACACTTTCTGAAGATCGACACTCGATTGGAAGTATCTTTAAGTACGACAGCGTTTTATAGAAAAAAGCTGTCAGGCAATGATACCAATTTTCAGCCTAATCGGTGTAGCCGTTCTTAAGTTATAAATAGCGTAACTAACACCACTTTCTTTTATATATATAGATTAAGGATAATTATTTATTTCTAAATTTTACAATTTGTTAATTTAAATTTTTTAATTAAATTGACTATTTTAGTTTCCGAGTTTCTTGCCGGATCTTCTCAGTGTGCGGCGGCGTTCCGATCCGGTGGTAGATTTATTATTTTATAGACCCGTCACAAGTGCCTTTTGTAGGTTTATGTGAAATAAAGGTGACTTATTTTTATTTATTATTATAACTATAACAACTATAGCATCGTCATTTATTATAAGTTTAAAAATTAACATGTAGATTTTTAAATTGTATGTTGAAATTTTTTTATTACTTATTGCATTTTTAGTTTTGTTTATAATTCCAATTTCATTTTGTTTATAATGTGTATGGCTATTAATAATCGCACAATTTATAAATAATTTGCATGCTAATTAATTGGTATAGCAGGAGTACTGTAAATAATTATTGTAAGACCTTAGATCCTACTAAAACCAAATAAAAATAAAAAACTAAATCACGTAAATGTATTTAAGACCAAGCATAGAATAAGTAGAAATATTGCACGTTTTAATAAGAGGCTTAAGTCTCAAATCTTATGATTTGTCGAGAAACTTGAAAAATATTAATTGGCTTCTAAACTAAAAACTTATATCCAAGAAATATGATAGCCTATGAATTAACCAACACACACAAAGAATTTTTAGCATCGCTTATAAGTATCGCGTTACACTAGATACACCGGCCACGTAATTCTCGGTAATTAAACTTCACGTAGATAACTTTTATAGCTGTGCGTAAATAATGTGATTATTTTTAAAACTTATTAACATTACAGAGCCTGCAGATGACGCGGCGCTTGCATAATTTTAACATTTGGCCCAATTTAGGTCGATTGCACACGATACGTTTTTGATCCGGTTAATGGATCGAACATTCTTAGAACGCAATCGGTTTTGTGAATAATGACTAAAGACGTTTTTTATAAAATCGAATTTACCCTTTAAATGTAATAAAAGTATTTTTTCCTTCTCTTTAAATATAAATTTTCATTTTATTTAGGGTCGAAGTTACTATATAACGCTGACTAGGATATTTAAACAGTAATTTTCTCCCATTGCATTTATATAAAAATTAAAACATCGCCTTCTTTCTAAGAAATATTAACGTATAGTAATACTTAATTTTAAAACTCGCATTTCCATTTTAGGCCTTTTATAAAAATACTTACCTAAAATAGAAGATAAAAAAAAATTGACAAGGTTTTTTTATGACTATTATTAAAAAGATATTTAAAATTCTTTATTATCGTTTTCTTCGCGCATTTTTCACTTTACTGCAAAAAAACATACTCTCAAAGTTTCAAAATATGTAGCAAAAACTTATTAAGTATAAGCTTTTAGATAAATGGTGCATTACGGAAACATTTTTATATTTGAAAAATAGGTAAAATGATACGCGATTAGTTTTTTTCCATTCAAAGTCCATTGACGAATGTAACAGGTGATGATGAACCTTCTCTCTACTCGTGACTAGCGTACACGCCTTTCGAAATCCACCAACCGTTAGGTTCGGGTTCGATATCCGACGGTGGCAGGTGAAGGCCTGTTCCATATGTTCAGGGTGTTTCTAAATTTATTCCAGTATCTATTTAAGTATTTCCATGGATAAGAATCGTTGACTAGCACCCATAACAAAAGCATAAAATTTCGTGTAACTTGTCCAGGGATGTCCTTCGTCTTAGAGTTTCAACTTTCCCTTTGGCATGAATCATTAAAAACGTATCGCGTTTCAAACACCTGCTGCTTTCGGTCTTCGATAAACTGTAGTGTAAATTTAAAATATAATCAATCAGCTCCAGCTTCCGTATAAAAATCGTATGTTTGTCGCCTACCTTATTAGCTTAGTATACAAACTGAGGCGCATCTCAGTTTCATGTTTAATGACAATACGATAAAACAGTTTGAAATAGGCTTTGAGTTATTAAGTACGCATCTAACATTAAGTTAAAAGCCTTAGATAAACGGTTTGTGTAGAGTGCGCGGAACCGCGGCGGGCGGGGCGAGGAACGGCGCCGGCGACGATTCTCGTTTATGCGATGGCTATCAGGAACGCAATCCCCTATTCCTCGCAGTGCTAATCAATGAATAATTACTCTGTTTAAGGGGCACCTCTATAAATAGCAGGCTGGAGCGCTGACCTGGAGCGACGGGTTAATCCGGACAGTGGCGGACACTCGCAGAAGCCTCCCCTCGCCCCGCTCCCGACGAACGACACGCCTCCGACTTCGCATCCTGCCGTTTTTGCTAAATTAGCTTGAAGGAATCTTTGGAAGCAAATGTGATACAAATTTGTTATGAATTTCTTGGAAAATCTGTATTTCTAAGTATGTAATAAAATCGTATAAGCTGTGTCAGTACACTGAATAAACTTTAAAAAATTGTTTTATTTGGAAACATCAATACAATGCTTTTAAACTATAAAGTTTTTTTTCCAATAATTTCGTAGGAACAGCGTTGATACACCATTCCAGGCAAGATCTACACAGGATTCTCCGCCTAATTATATTTTTTTAAAATTGGTATTATATGATGTATCGAACAAAATATTAGTTTCATTTTAATCTAGTTGTATAAATGTAAGGATGAGGGCGAATTTATATTCTCAGTAAAATTTTAGTAAAATTTTTGAAGGCGCGGAGATACGATACAATACAATAACTCTTTATTGTGCACCAAATACAAATAAATTACAAATACAATACATAAGAAGATACACAAAGGCGGTCTTATCGCCAAGGCAGCGATCTTTTACAGGCAACCAGGCAGGCAGGCAGGCAGTCAGTTACTAGCATTTTTTGCAGCGGAACGACGATAAAACCGCGGGCACTAACAAAGTAGTTTAAATATAAATTTACCGAAACGGTCGAGCTAGTTTCTAGTGAAATCTAGCCAAATGATCTGGCTATTTTGTGTATAAAGTTAGCCAAATATGGTCGGTCCAGTTTACGGCTAAATTTAACCAAATGGTCTAGCTAGTTAATGGCTAAAATAAACCAAATGTGACTGACCTGTTTACTGGTTAAACTAACTATAAGGTCTGGTTACTGTAAATATACACAGCAAATTTTGTGGCTAGTTATCTATAATGTGAATGAGTAAGCGTTCGTTCCTTTATCTGGCCATGATTCAGTTTTTAATATAGAGTCGTTATGTTATAATTTTCGACAGAGTCGAATAAGATATTTTATGTCAAAATCAAATATTTATTTTTATTTGACGTAAGCACTCTTATCATCATCATATTATACAGAATCAGAAAAAATACACGAACTATACATACTATTTACTTAATTAGAATCCGAAAATATATACCCACTAAGTATTTTTTTTTGTTTATTAGGTCTACAAAACCGAGGTACAACTTATATAAAACATATTAAATTAACCTTATGAAGTAAACATTTTCTAAGCTGACCTCTTCTGGATGTAGATTGTAGATTTAGACTCATTTAAATATTAACAAATAATTTTAAAAATTTATAAATAATTATATGCTAAAAAATGACAACCTTAAATATAATTGCAATTATTAAAAATAAAGTCACAATAATAAGTGAAAGTGAAATAAATGTTAATATATAAATGGCTATCTAAATAGTTTCCTGCAGGAACCCTTTGATACGCAGACGTAGCCGCGGGCACCATCTAGTACCGTAGTACTGGTCAAATGGTCAAAACATAGTTAAAATTAGACACAGTTTATAATAAAAACGCGAAAAAACGCGAGCGTTATGTTGGCAGTTTTACGAATAACGGCAAATTCAAAGGAAGCTATCGGCCGAGGTACGAACGGTCACTTCGGAGGATCGTTATCTTAATGTCTAACTACAATACTATCAAAGTTACTTGCATCATTTTTACAAATGACTACAAGTTAACTTCCATTGCTGATGTATCTGGGATGTGCTTTTTGTACTATACAAACAAATAAGCAGACAAATTGTATGATTCCAAGAAATAACGTAAACATTAAACAATACCTATTCATAAAGTAAATATCATACACGAAATTATAAGCTACGCCAACTGTGAATGAATTTGTATGATTGTTTTCTCGTAAGGTATGTTCCGTATGGTAGGGTTAGGCAAAGGATAATCTAGGTATTCGAAACTCTTGGCTGCTGTTTTTGTTTAGTTAAGCGTCTGTTCAGGCTAACAAGATTAATCGCGACACGGGTGCTCCCCTAGCAGTATGGCGGATGGACCAGGAGAAAATAAATACCTGTCACCCTGAGTGACTACCAGTCCTTACCGCTTATCTGTACCGCTCCTATTTTGAAAACATCTTTTGAAGTATTTTCTTTGGCTCTTTTGTCTATCATGTTTTTAAACCCCGACGCGGACGCAAAAAATAAGTTTGACGTGATTTGTATGTGTTTACCTGTCTGTGTCATCATAGCTCTTTGGCTAATGGGCGGATTTTGATGCGGTTTTTATACTATGTATGGACGCGTATTTTTTTATTTAATAGAAAAAACTAACTACCGCGTACTTTTATTAATGAACACTAGCAGCGGCTTTGTCTGTTTATGGGTTAAGTTGTGCAGCAAGGAATCGTTGAGTCATCAATATGAATTTTTTTTTATTTTTAAATTATACAAAATTACTGATGAATTACCTTAACACCAAATCGTAAAAAAGTTGTATCCGTACGTTAAAGGAATTTCAGGAAAAGCAGTTGGTATAGTTTTCTAGGATTGGGTTCTAAGTACGAACCAGTTGCAGTATGTTTAGTTTGTCTGCTAGTTGATTTGTCTCTTTGACAGTTTGCCACTTTGTTACCGTAATTGTTAGTTTGTAAATCTGTCTAGTTATGGATTTCCACAAACTGACAAAAGCAATGTGTGTTGGAAACTTACTTTCCTTTCGCATTACAGGAAAAGTAGTGTAAATTTTCTCGGAATTTTAATAGGATAACGATAAATGTTTTAAAATATAGGTACGCACAATAAGCCCATACTGTAGTTTTTATTCAAAATCATAATTGGAAAATGCTGAAAGTTACTTTCAACAAATTCAGTGACTTACTAATCGTTTTTTTTTGACAGTTACTGAGATCATTTGAACAAAATAAAGAAAAACCAAGGATGATACTAATTTACAATTGATAAAGACAGCAAGATCTTATTTCCCACGAAAAGCGACGTGTACCGTTGTGTGCACTCCATAATAGTACACACTATTTTAGTACGCGACACTTGTAAAATAATTCTCGCCCTATTCTGTGACATCGCCAACCGGTCAGATGCATATAACGTAATTCAGGGCGCCTCCGCGGCCTTGAATTAGAGCACAACGCAAAAAAGATAACATGGCTATACTTGCAACGAATTACGGCATTGCAAGGACGAAGTAAAGTTGAATATTGCATCAGAGTTTTCATTGCGCTAGTCAGGGAGGCAACGATCGCTTGGAATGCCGACGCGCCGGCCTGCGCCTGCGCCGGCGCGCGACACGCTCCGGCGCCCGCGCCCGCCTGTGATTCACTGCTCGGACATCTCACCACGTCGATTGGGGAAGTACGTGCCTAATTGATACTTCCATTCGCCGCTACCACCAGGTGACGTCAAGGTTTCTTCGGTAATTTCGGGAACATTTGTTTTGAGTCACGAGGGGGGAAATTGGGGGTACAGTTTTTTTACTAAATATTGATTAATCATAGCTATTTTTATTGATTTTCTACTTTAGGCACATTCTTATACAAAGTTATCCCACTAATTCGGTCTTGTAACCTCTAAGATGATGGTGAAGTTTCTTTGTTGGGTATATAGAACAATATTTAGCATCTTCACCTATATCCCCGAATGGGTGGGCAGAGGCACAACCAGGGCACCCACGACTATCCGAAGACACTAAGTCCCACAATGTGATAGGTGGCAGGCCTATCGCCAACCGGGCACATATCCAATCCCGAGCAACATTTTTTTTATTAGAAAATTGGGAAAACCCTACCCTTTGTTGTCCTACCCGGGAATTGAACCCGGAACCTGATGCAGTCAAGTCCAACAACTGAACCGCTAGACCACAGAGGCGAGGCGTGAACAATATTTTATAGATATATTGAGTAGGTATAGGTAGAATTATTTTTTCATCTCAAAAGAAGGTACCTATTTTAGTGAAAATCGTAGAATGTTTTAATTGTCACTTTAACTACACTAATAGGTAGAAACATTAATAAAAAATATCAATAAATGTTGTTTTATGTTCAGAAGCGCTTCTGTAAATAATTTTTTTTTCAGCTAGATCGCCATATGTACAAACTAAGCTCTTTTTTTATTTTATATAACGAACAGATATACAAAATGATAAAATTAAGGTTTAGCTGCGCAACACACACAGAAATAATTAAATTAAATAATATGTTATCCTTCTTGTCCCTAAGGGTTTGGGTGAGTCAGACACAGCTACAAGTCGCCACTCAACTCTCCGTAGTTTACGATTCTTTGTTTTGTTTGATGATAAAAGAGAAAAGGAAATAAGGATTATCCTTCAAGCATTTTACAGCTAAAATGTCACGTTCTGTCGTTTTCATTTAATGAGTAAAAAAGTAACAATGTTTATATTAAATATATATCTAATAATTAGATTTAATAAATGTTAAGTAAAAAGAGATTGGTATACACAAATGTCAAAAAATAACTATGTAGTTTTTATAACTTTCAATACATACAGACATACCTATATCCCAAATAAATAAACAATCTTCTTTATAAAATAGTTAATTGCATTTTATGCAACATGCGATTAAGTTTCAACCTGCCTTCTATACCTATGCCTATCGCTTATACCTATAAGTAAGCAAGGACTGAAGTATTGCAGCGGCTTCAAAAACGTAGATGTTTTGCTACTACTTAGGTTTTGGGTCTAACAAACCCAAGCTGAGTTTATGAAATTATTTTAAATTTAATACTTTTCTTGAGCTTCGAATAATACCTAAATTTTTTCGGAGTAGTTGCGCAGGCGAAGCCGCTACTTCTAATAGATAACTAGTTACTAGTCTAATATTTTTTATGTAACAACTCATGTTTTAATTTTGTCTTTTGACCTTTTTTATTACTTTATTAAGTTTGACATATTTTTTTATATTCTGCAGCTACCATTACAATACAGAATCACAGGAGTTGATTTGCAATTTATTTGTTATTTATATAGATGACCAATGGACCAGTTTTCCAAGTAGCCATTGTCTGTTCCAACTTGATTCCCTGATCTATATATTTGAAAGTTCTAAATTTCATGCTATCGATATTTCTTACTTCACTTAATATATTAAAAAAAAAACATCCACACGCCCAAATCCCCGAAGGGGTAGGCAGAGGCACAGCCAGGGTCCCATTGGAAAAACCCAATTTTCTTTTTATTTCCCCACCCAGATTTCGTACCCAGGACCTCATGCAGTCAAGTCCAACAACTGAACAGCTAGACCAATAATGAAATTAGGGATATTAGACAACCGGTTTTACTTTTACAGCATCTTCAGGGCTATGTTTACTTATTGTATATTAATTTGTCAGTTAAAAATTTAAATCGAAAGTTTGGCAGAATGACGGTACATGGCTTTCGTTTTTCCATACCCCTGAAAACGCTGTAAAAGCGAAATCGGTTGACTAATATCGCTTATGTTTAAAATGTATTACGTAAAACGGTGCAGGTGTTTTTCATGTATAAAAATACATAATGGAGTTTCCCCAAGTGCCAAAGGTGGAAATAATTCAATATAATTATGATTGTGTTTAAAGTATAACTCCAAAACCGTAACTTGATCTCATTTCAACAAAACTATAAACCTAAGCGTCACTAGTTTTGAAACATTTTTATTAACCCCCCTTATTTATGTTTTATTTTTTCCCCGTGTTAGTCTGGGCTTCTTACAGAACAGACCATCTGCCTTCCTGCCAGGCAGCTCGTAAAAGGCGAGCATAGGCTTACCGTCACTAACAGCCTAACATCCTACGAGGTGGTCGAGTTTTGCAGCGACTCGCCCGAATTGCATATTCCTTGCCTATTCCCGCCACCATAACGTCCAATGCTTGCCGTTGACGTGTTTCGGGTCGGAGGGTAAGGTAGCCGGTAAACTTACTTTTGCTCGAGGCCTAACATGCCGGCCTCAGGTTGCCAACGCACTACTACCATCTTCTTTCCTTTTTACCTACCACCTTTGGTATCTTTCTTACCATCTGAATTTCTTACCATCAGGAAATCCGTCTGCTTGTTTGCCTTCCATTATCATAATTTAAAAAAATCAGCTATTCAGAGTCACAAAAAGCCCCCCGTGACTCAAAACCTATCAAAACAAAAACATCCGCATCGAAATCAGTACAGCCGTTCAAAAATTATGATGCCCTAGACAGACATATACACACGCACACATATAAGCAAGATCTTTAACAATATATACTGAGTGTTTCTCCCATTAGCAACACTGCGTTTATGACATTTTTGTATATGTGTAATTGTTGTTCCTTGCATAGTATTTTTATCTTTTTTATTGTAATGTGTATAGTGAATGTGTGTGTTAATAAATGTTTTATTTCTTTCTTTCTTTATAAAAACAATGATATAATAGCTCATAAAATGAAATGTAAGTAGCATGCTAATTAGAAGTTACCCAGTTAACCGTACCGTGTTAGGTGAGTCAAACTGTGGGTTCGACAAGCCGCGGGCTGGTCTGCACGCGTCACAAAAGGTGTTTGTTATCTGTAACCATGATTAATCAAGTTTCGCAGACCTACATAAATGTACCGTTTACCTCTTCACAAGTTTTTTTTCCTACTGGACACTTATTACGCATACTGTTATCTGGACGGACATATAAAACAAGGTATTTCCTCAACACGCGAGCACATTCATCCGTTCGCATTCGGAATCTATTGATCTATCTCTATGGGTGTTAAATTTAACTTTTTTTTTATGATATTGGAAGGCAAACAAGCAGACGGATTTCCTGATGAGGAAAGAAGATGGTAATGGTGCGTTGCTAACCTGAGGCCAGGATGTCAGGCTTCGAGCAAAAGTAAGTTTAGCGGCTTACCCTCCAAGCCGGAACACGTCATGACGTTATGGCGGCAGAAATAGGTAAGGCGGTGGTACCAATCCGAGTGAGTCGCTGCGAAACTCTACCACCTAGTGAGATGTCACGGTGTTAGTGACAGTAAGCCTATGTTCGCCTTTTACGAGCTGCCTGCCAGGAAGGCAGATGGTCTATTCTGGAACGGAGAAACTTAGTATTAACTTATTAATAAACAGCTTAACTTCTGCTCGTCCAGGTGTTCATGTATTACATCCTTATTTTTAAGTGACACCTATAAACATTATCTGATGCACCTACAAACCAACTATTATGTCATTTGAGAAATAGGTAGTGTACTCTAGTAGAGATCTGGATTTAGTATCACTTCCTTACCTATTTTTGTCAGTGTGACATCAGTATCTACTACTATCGTAATCCGATTAAGGGAGGCAGACAAACTTACAAATATTTCATTCTAAGGTTACAACAAAATTAATAACATCTTTGTGTTATTACATGGGTTATATAGGTATTTTAACCTCTAGAGTCCGGAGCTTTTTTAAAAAATATAACTTTATATTGTATATAGGTGTAAGGGGTGACACGGAGACTAAGAAAACTTTTCCGGTGGGTATTAGTCTATGGACTTAGACGAGTACATCGGGAATATGGCCTCACCCAAAAACAAAGAAATTCGCCGAAAACAAAGAACCCGTTTAAAAGTCTATGTACTAGTCTGAGGATACACGGTCTCCAGAGGATAGGTGTCATGTATTGTGATAATCTACGTTTTTATTACTATTAGGAAATAAATATATCAGCTTAATACGTCCGAATTACTATCGCGATTTCTCAAAATTTAATAATTGAAGTTATGAGAAGGCAAACAAGCAGGCGGATTTCCTTTTGGTAAGAAATTCACGCCGCCTAGAGACACCAAAGGTGGTAATGGTGCGTTGCCAACCTGAGGTCGGGATGTAATAGGCCTCGAGCAAAAGTAAGTTTACCGGCTACCTCACCCTCCGAACCGGAACACGTCACGACGTTATGGCGGCAGGAATAGGTAAGGCGGTGTTACCAATCCGGGCGAGTCGCTGCCAAACTCTACCACCTAGTCTTATGTCACGGTGTTAGTGATGGTAAGCCTATGCTCGCCTTTTACGAGCTGCCTGGCAAGGAAGGCAGATGGTCTCCTGCAAAGGAGCCCGGACCAACACGGGGAAGATATACAACAACAATAAATATATTACTGGCAAAATATATAATATTAATATTATTAAATATTACTTTTTTTATAATATTATGACTAATTACATAGATAAACGTACAACACCATTGTCGACTTTGCGCTGCTACCATTTCTTTTATTATGTAAAAATTAAAACTCAACCTACCATTAAGCATCCATGAATAAAATAATATTAACGGGGGCGTTAACCCAATTTTTATTTGCGTTGGTTGATTTAGACCAGTGGTGGGCAAATTACGGCCCGCGGGCCGGATCCGGCCCCTGAGAGGTTTTAATCCTGCCCAACGAGGGTTTTTTTTTGAAAAAATATGAACCTCCTCAAAAAAATGGTCGAAATATTAAGACAATTGAAATTTGAACAATTAAGATACTGAATCAATACTTCAAACATATATATTGCGTATGTCATATATTAAGACTTTGTAAATATTTTTTATTTTAATAAAGGATGGTAAAAAAAATCCCTTAGGTTATCTTTAAACAACGTTTTATAATCGCAATGTTTACTGCTATTTTTAGGTGTTTTAATAAACCGGCCCGCCTCAAGATTATTTATAACTTACTGGCCCGCCACTAGATTTTTTTTAACTTACCTTAACTTATAAAAGAATTGGCCACCCCTGATTTAGACTCTAGTGTAATATACTCGTATTTATATATAAATCTTCCAAACTGAAGTTTATCCGGAACGGTAGATTAAACTGTCACAGCCCATTTTCACGGTAGTTTATTGGAACCCGACTAAAGGTTTGGAAATATGTATTCTATAATAAAGTACGACAGCCACTTGCATATAAATTATTGGGATATACGAACCTATACGTCATTTTTACAATATACTCAAAAAGTCTTAATCAAAACATGAGACTACTTTATGGCTTTAGCAACATCTTAATAATATTTTTAGTACGAAATTTTATGAAGTTTTTATTGCTAATATAGATATACACATAAAATGTAGCTTTGCGAGGCTGATTAATTTTTCTTTTGAATGTTTTAAAATATTTATAATTTAAACATAAATAATCATGTTATCTACCTAATAATGACAATTTTCATATAAAATTGGTTCCTATCTCGTTAATGTGACATTATTTATCTCCGTAATGAAATGTAAGTTAATTATATTTCAAATGATCTAAACATACTTAAGTAAGATGCTATGACAAAATATCACGAAAATACCGAGTCAACGAACTTAGTGTCATATAAAATCCGAGTAATAACCTGGAAATATTACAAGTATTAAAGTTGTTATCGCTATCATATTATAATATTACAAAATAAGCAATAATTTAAAAAGCAAAACACAACAAAAACCCGTCTGCATAAATAACTAGTAAAAAGGGAAATTAATACCGTTCTTCACATGCCACTTAGTTAATGTGTAGAAGTGCAGAACGCTAATACTTTACAATAATAATGCTTATAAATTACATTAAATCAATAAATAAAACATTACCACAACACTACCATGCATTTGACACACACAAACAAATATAACCATAACAGATCACAGATGGATAACTAAAAAGTTTGGAGACAAAGTAGTTGGTCTTGAGAAATGAAGATGGCGTTCTTATCAACAAGATAATAAAATTTATTATGGTTGAATTTCGACCAACGGGCGACCACTAGTATTCCTAAAAACATTCTCCTTCCAAAGCTGTAGAGTAAACTGTAGTATAAACATTTAGTAAATGCAAACACAATTTGTAGGTGTCATTTGAGTGTTATATTTCCAAACCGTATCGACACGGATGCTCCATGTAGGTAGACGGTGGAAGCATCGTGATACATGCTACAAGTGAAATGGCTAACGTGAAAATCCAGTTTCAAATACAGAACCGTGTTTTGTCAAATTGGAACTAATATATTTTGATCATTACTCGCATAAACCAATATGAATACGCTCTAAATATACCAAAAAAAGTATCTTCACGCCCATATCCCCGAAAAGGTAGGCAGAGGTACAACCAAGGCACCCACGACTAGTCGAAGACACTAAGTCCCACAATGTGATAGGTGGCAAGCCTATCGCTAACCGGGCACATTTTCAATCCCGAGCAACATTTTTTTTATTAGGAAATTGGAAAACCCAATTTTCCTACCCGGGATTCGAACCCGATATAAATATCGATAGAAAATTGGAAAAAACTAATTTTCTTCTTGTTGCCTAATCAGGAAATCGAACCCCGGGACCTCATGCAGTCAAGTCCAACACCCGGACCGCTATTCTAGCGGTCCGGGTGTTGGACTTGACTGCATGAGGTCCCGGGGTTCGAATCCCGAGTCGGCCAACAAACAGAGGCGACCAATATGAATAAGCTCAAAATATACAACACTAGCGAATAACATACTGAGACCATGAGAATCTACCATCCCTCTCACTCCACCGCTTACCTCCCTCCTTCCGTTCAGAAATTTAACTATCAATTTAAACCGTGTTCCAAACAAACGTGTGTTAAACAATTTATCGCCTCTGTGATCTAGTGGTCCAGGTGTCGGACTTGACTTCATGAGGTCCCGGGGTTCGATTCCCTGATTGGGCAACAAGAAGAAAATTAGTTTTTTCCAATTTTCTATTATAAAATGTTGCTTGGGATTGGATATGTGCTTGGTTGGATATAGGCTTGCCACTTATCACATTGTGGGACTAAGTGTCTTCGGCTAGTCCTGGGTCCACTGGTAGTGCCTACCTCTTCGTGGATATGGGCGTGTAAATTTTTTTAACCCTTGTAGATACGGGTCTGACGAGTAGAATAAACCATGTGCAGTCTGCCAGGCAGCTTGTCTTGTCAACTCTACCACCAGTGATCTTGTTGGTACTGAGCCATACTTTAACCAGTGCTCTAATTAGACTGGTGTCTAATTGTGTAATGGTGGTGGTGGTAGAATTAACTTCACTGGTGGTAGAGTGCTGTGTAGCAATTTGCTCTAGTAGGAGTCCTCCCTTGACTACCCTAGACGCCGTAATGACTCGTTCATGTTCCGCTACGGAGCGTAGGGCCCGTAGGGACGGTACATCCCGGCCGCAGGACAGCGATGCGCCGATAACATCTATGGTGTATACAGGCCATGTTTAAAAGAATTTAGTGAGCTTTCAAAAAAAACGACATGAGATTGAAAAACTTGAAAATAGCTTATGTATATGTATATCAGATAAATATTGAAAATTAAACATTCACTTCATTACTTACTATGTTTAACCATGATTTCAAACTTCTGACGTATTTTCTGTTATGGCTGCAGCACACATTAGGTCAAGCTGCCGTCGAACAAGTTAAGAAATAATAAATTCAATGACACTAGCATAAACCCAAAGACACACTTCCCATAAACACTGTTTCATTTATGTATCAGCAGAGATATGCAGTTGTATTTTTAAAAGAATAGACCCTTAATCTTTACTGTTCCGTCCGACATTAATAGCATATCTCATTTTGATAACGACAGCGAATACAAGATTATATTATACTCAAACTGTGAAAACTCATAACTTTTTTATTTATCTGACTAAAATAAATTTTCTTTTCTAAACTTTTTGAAGTGAAATTTTTATCTTTAAAATTATTGTGATTTCAAAACGGATGCAACGAATAAGCGACAGGTAAAAGACACAAATATATTATTCATCTCATTCTTTTGCAGGTAAGAAACACAAATATATATTCATCTCATTCTTTTGTCGATTTACTGAAGTTTCACTTCTATCGTGTGTGAATCGCACACACACTTTTTATTTTATTTATACCTATTACAACTTACAAGATCCGAATCCGTCTCATAGACAGACCTTTATTTTACTAGAGCTGCAAATTTCTTAGCCCGATGGGCCTACTATATGGCGTAGATCAGTGATTCCCAAATGCCGGATCGCGACCAGATATCAGACGCCTTAAATTAAATAGCGGGTCGCAACATTTGGCAGCGATCGACAGAGACGTGAAAACTGCAAGCACTTGTATCTCGTACGAACACGTATCTCCGCCAATCATAGATTTTCGGATGGTTTAAACGGGTTTTCGCGACTTTATTTGAAGTTCAATGAAGTAGTTAGTTTAAAAAATGTAGGAAAGATAACCTAACGAAGATACGCACTTTCTTCCTTAAAGTGTTAATTGGGTCACGAAAGGGCAGTTTGAAAATTACTGGGCCATGGCAGAATAATGTTTGGGAAACATTGGCTTAGATCGTTATGGATTTAGCGAATTTCAAATACGAAACATATTCTAGCAGTTGCAAGTATAGAAAGTACCTATTTGGATGTAAAGGAAACATCTTCTAATGTCTCTTAAGTACACGTTTTAAATTCGTCTAATGTCCTATTACAAATTATAACTGAGGAAAGTTTGTTGGTGTCACACATGGGATTTTTGGACAATAATTGTTTGATAATCAATGAAGTAAGTTTTTAAAGGAAATACCAAGAACCGATGTTAATAATTTGACGGAAATTAGAAATTATTTTATTTATGCAGCTTTGACACCTGATAAAGTCTTGAAGGAAAACCCATAGTTTTTAACATCCTCATCATACTTTTTTTATATCAGCGAACAAGGCGACGGGTGTCCTGATAGTTGCTAAAAACGTGGCCTGTGGACATCATAGATGTATCAGGTGCGTAGCTGTCCTATGGCCGGGATGTTAGAACTATTGTGCAAGTCTTTTTATATGATAATGGAAGGCAAATAAGCAGACGGGTCTCCTGATCCTAAGAAATTCACGCCACCTACAGACACCAAAGGTGATAATGGGGCGTTGCCAACCTAACGAGCAAAAGTAAGTATACCGGCTACCTTACCCTCCGAACCGGAACACGTCAAAGGCAAGCATTGGACGTCATGGTGGCAGAAATAGGTAAGGCGGTGGTACCAATCCGGACGAGTCGCTGATAAACTCTACCACCTAGTAAGATGTTACGGTGTTAGTGACGGTAAGCCTATATTCGCATTTTTCGAGCTGCCTGGCATGAAGGCAAATGGTCCATTCTGCAAAAGAGCCCGGACCAACACGGGGACAGCGACAGCAATAGATAGGGAGGTGGTTCCCTAACCGGACAATTTGCTGCCTAGTACTCTACTACTAGCGATCTTGTCAATACTGACCTATATTTTGTTAGGACTCGCCTCTTACGAGCTGTCTAGCGAGAGGCAGCTGGTTTATTCTACACAGCGGTTCCGGACCAAAACACGGAGTTAGAAACCTGCTCTGAGAAGAGATGAACAGAATGTTTTAATAAAATGGTGGAGGTCGGGATCTAAAATATACAAGCTATATAGATTGTGTTTCATCCATGAAACTAAAACAAACTCGTACAAAAATACTAAAATTAAAGTTTCCGGAAAGAAAGAAATAGTTAGTGGGAGTCGCACACCTGGAGCCGAGTTGGTTGTACTGATATAATGATTTAGACAACCAATTTTGGCTATTTACGCCAACTTATTTAAATATTAATTCAAAAGAGAACATAATTCAAAATTACAATATTTGTTCGCCTCTGTGGTCTAGCGGTCCGGGTGTTGGACTTGACTGCATGAGGTCCCGGGTTCGAATCCCGAGTCGGCCAACAAAAAGAAAATTGGATTTTTCCAATTTTCTAATAATAAAAAAATGTTGGTCGGGATTGTGCCCAGTTGGCGATAGGCTTGCCACCTATCACATTGTGGAACTTAGTATCTTCGACTAGTCGTGGGTGCCCTGGCTGTGCCTCTGCCTACCGCTTCGGGGATATGGGCGTGAAGATACAACAACAACAATATTTGCTTAGTAAAGTTAGTGAGATTTTTGTTAAATGGCGTGAAGACATTATTATCCGAATAAATAAATATTAAAGGATTATTCACCAGTCAGTCAGAATAGATGACAATATGTTCTGCGAAGACTCGCTCTTTACTTATTCCTGCCATCATTAGAATCGGTGCTCGTCGTTACCCTTATCGTCTCAAAATAGCTGTGGTTCTTCATAATGTAAACGGAATCCCAGAAATATATAAAAAAACATTTCTAAAATGCAAGGAAATTTGATATAATTGTTGAAACTGATTTTAACGTTATGAAATAAAAACCGTTGTTTTGTGAAACTTTAACCAGTTTCGGATTTTTGATGTTATCAAGGAAAACATTTTAGAATTTAGATAAACAGAGCCACCTAATGCCTTCCATCCGCTACGTAACTGTTCCGCGACGGTTGGCCACATCTCATTACTTGGACCGGAAACGATTGCATTTTACATAAATGTAAAACAAATAAACTTCATATATTCAAAGTAGTGAACATCTATTAGGATGGATAGAAAACTATAACTTAGAAACACTTCAATTTATATTTTAATTAAAAAAAAAATATCTTCACGCCCATATCCCTGAAGAGGTAGGGAGAGGCACAAGCAGGGCACACACTAGCCGAAGACCATAAGTTCCACAATGTAATAGGCAAACCTATCGCCAACTGGGCAAATATCCAATACCGAAAAAACTTTTTTATCAAATAATTGGAAAAACCCAATTTCCTTTTTTCTGGTGCCCGACCCGGAATTCGAACCCGGGACCTGATGCAGTCAAGTCCAACAACTAAACCGCTAGACCATACTAACACCGTAACGAGGCTAGTAGAGGCATTAGTTTGAAGAATAGCCTTAAAAATAAGCAAAAGAGTTAATGTTTCATTCTCGACTTGATAATACCACCAGGAAATTCGTATGCTTGCTTGTGAAATTGATTATAGAATAAAAACATTAATGATTCTATATTGTACCAAGAAGTGGGGACACAGGCGACTTTCATCTTACTGAACGAGTTCAGTAAATACATACATACACAATGCATATAAATTATATTTTGAATTTTGCACAGAGCTAGAGATTCAAGTATATGTGCCAAACACATTGCGGGACTTAGTGTCTTCGGCTAGTCGTGGATGCCCTGGTTGTGCCTCTGCCTACCTCTTCGGGGATATGGGCGTGAAGATACTTCTTAATTTTATATTGCTTCTCCTATAAAATTTGAAATAAATCATGTTATTATGGTATGGCGGGAGCGTTTATTCAAACAGGAAATCAGCACACCATTCACGTTGAACTTGTAATTTCTACTAGAGAAAAGCAGATTGACATTTAATATTACATCAGTAGGTAAAGGCAAACCAATCGCATTTACGATTAAGTATAACGTTAATGTCTACTTATGAAAAGCTAGTTGATTTTGCAAACGTAGATTTATTATGACGTTTAAGAGTACTTAACGGTATCTGTATAATTTACGACCACATACACTCTCATACATATCTTGACGCCGAGTTCTTTATGGGGTAGGACAGAGAGTATCGAGTACCAAATCTCACGATCCTGGCAGAACAGTCTGGCTTACTCCACATTCATTACCCTTTTCATACAAACACGCCAGTTTTGGATACCTTAGACTAAACTTTCGGAAACTCGGATAACATCCGGGCGACTTGATAGTGCAATGGTAACCTTGATCTCCCAGGGTGTAGGTGACATCAATCCACATTCGCATGTATATCTGCTTTTCAATATTACGTCTGTTCCCACATTAACGAAATAGCGGAGTATGCCCTTTCTCGTTTTGATACAAACTCTTTCTTTCAATCCCACTCTTCCTTAGATCTCCCTGTTGCGAATGCGGTCAGCGAGCGTTACACCACAGATTTTCCATAGCACTCTAATTTAAACTGCATATATACTTACTCATTTGCTTTTTCTGATATGCACATCTCTCTCGTCCATACAACAAAGTTGTAATAAGCCAAGAACTATGTGAAGCGAGTCTAGCCTTTCAACGCAAATACCTCGCTTTAAAATAGCTTACACAGCGCTCTTGTCATAACATTCACACACTCTCCTTTCTACATCCACGGTGTGCCTCGCATCCCTACTAACAGCACAATCAAGATATACAATTTCATTTACTTGTTCAAGCACTACATCGTCAACTAAAACTCTTACATCCGTCATGGATTCGTCTCTTTCAAACACTATTACTTTGGTTTTTATGGCATTATAATGTAAGCCTCTTTCTTTACAATCACCTTCTATAACTTTGATTAGTGTTTGCAGTGTAGATGATGCATAGCCTAAAAGTACAACATCATCTGCATAAAGCTGGCAATTTACTACTTGGTCACATGGAAGATCCAAATACAAGATAAACAAGCGTGTTATTAACACACAACACTGCTTGACGCTAATGGCAACATCAAACCAAGGCGATATGTTGCCCTACATATGTAGACTGCACAGCATCTTCCCCGACCCGTCTATCCTATAACGTGGTAAAATATCCTAAGTTCCTTACATACAACTCTATCAAATGCTTTTACGATATCCACAAAACCACAGAAAACTTACCTACGGTGATGTTGAACGAAAACATCTGATCTATAAATTCTCTTCTAAAACTGAAACCGCCTTGAGCCTCCCACAACATGTCATAGGACGTCCCTTGCATCCTCTTTTCAACTATTTCTCCATTTACTTGTGATACCAAACTGATCAAACAGATGGCTCTATAACTCGTGCAGTCCGTGCGTGAACCCTTGCTTTTATAGAAGTCCACGATGACCGCATGCCGCCAGTCTTCGGGTACTCTACCGGTCCTTCATTTGTTATGCAGGACCCAGAAAGAGTCTCGGTGGGTAGGATCACCAAGTTGATCATCTTTGATGTAACCGTGTCTACTTCCGCAACCTTATAAATATCTCGTACTTCAAATCGGCAATTCTATTTCTTCTATCACAATGTCTACACTATATATATATATGTATAAATTTCACTCAAGAATAAAAATCACAAAGAATTCACACAAGAGTATCACCACTCTTAGACAATTCTACACATTCTGGTTGAATACTTTACGTGGAATTAGCGAAATAAAGGCTTGTTTTACGTCTGTTATAATGGATTTCCGCTAAATAACGCCTGTATCAATAAAATATTACATTGGTTTTTAATATACTCTCCCCCGTTAAATGTTTTCTGAAGAAAAAGATAAACAACCTCATATAAATGTTAAGTGTTATGTCAAAAATTGTTCTCTATCCTCCATGTTATGTTTCACAGAACTGATTCGTATTATCTTTGCATACGCCTGCAATTACATAATTGGTTTTTGTTATTTTTTTCGAATTTGAAATTAATTGTGAACAATTCAAACATGATATATTTTTAATGGTTTGTATAATTTGTAATCGTATGTGCATTAGGTGCTCTAACCGCTAAGCCAACGAGCCTGTGAAACGTAATGTGAAATATCCCCAGACCGTGCTGAATAATGTATCACAAATTATTTACCGAAGTAGTTTGTTTATAGGTACAAAGCTAATTACAATAAAAAGGTGTTCAATCAGCCGTAAAGATGACGTCCGGTTTTCTTAAGCACATTTTTTGCACAAAGTACCACTTAGCAACGTAAGCTAGTCGATTGTTTACATAAATTATTTCAATTTATTCATTTTCATTTATAAAAAAAAAGTAATAATTAAAATAATAAATGAATATAATATTAGGAAATATACCTACACAAATTATTTTAGCCCCAATGAAAACAAAGAATAGGTACGCTTATGTTGTGGGTGTTATTAAAAGCAAGTTAATAAATGTACAGACAGATATAGATGTAATGCTTATTACTAAAATTAAAAAACATGAACCCCCAACAAAACCTATACGTAATGTAGCTAAAAACCATTCCGATCAAATGCTAATCTTCAAGTCAAGTCCCTCTCGGGATAAGCAGGGAGTGTAAAGTTTATAATATATTATTATATTTCAATGGGTGTGTCATCTAGGTACACAAAATTTAAGTATTTTCCTCGATTTCCCTGGGACTCCATCAACAGATCCAGACTTGCAATGGGACTGCTTCGGAAGTACGCTCTTTCAAGTTACAAAGCATTGTTTAAAATCGGTTCAGAATTGATAGAGAAATCGATTAACATTCATAATAAAAATTAGAAGTCGAACATACATTGTTGCCGAAGTGACAAACATACTGGAAAGATCAATAAAATATTAAATTAGAATAATAGATTAAATTGATAACCTCGTTTTTAGAGACGCTTTATCAAAATCTATGTCAGATCGTTACCTCCTATGATATGGTAATAGGAGTTTTGTGCATTGTCGCATCGTATTGTTCGATTTCTATACACACCAGTCTGTTTTACCAATTCATAAATATAATATTTATATGCTAGAAATATGCACACATAGCCATAATAACCTCCACTTTTTCTTATAACCGGAGTCTGTTGAAAATAATGATATGTTCTAATCGAAGTAAAGAAAATGAAGTTATGCCCTGCTCCAAAATGATATTGATTAGCTGGCGGCAGGTTCCCTCTCGCCACCCAGACTGGGACCCGCGCCGGTCACGTCTCACCCCCGACTGATATCCTTAACTAGCATAAGCCTGCAGCTTTCTCCACACTGCATTAAGTGATTACATTTCTTATTCAATTAAATATATTTCTACATTTACTCAACCAATTGACTCATTAGAGCTTCGATTTTAAATAGATACATTGTTCTTTAACATTAACAGTTATCGTATTATTAAAATATTGTTAAACTTAATTCTTTAACTTCCTTGTAATACGATAACAAACAAAATGTCAAGTGCTTTTATTCCTACCGCCTTCACGTCTGGTCACTTTGGTATTTATATTTGGTAAACTTAAGAAACCTACCAAAGGTTGGCAGCGCATCACGCACCGGCGATCCATTTACTTGTTTATCTTATTTAATGCTATTAAAATCTCAATAAAACTTCGTTTGAATTCAAAACGTCTTCACTTATACAACTTTTTACTGTACTTTTATCACATAAAAAAGAAAAAGAGAAAACCTGCCGGCATCATTACCATCTCTGAACTACATATTACATCGCCACCTGGAGATCTGTTTACTTGCCGATCTTACAATTCAATAAAAATACCAAGAAAACTTATTTTGGCTTCAAAGGCGCCCTTTCTGGAATATCTTGAACAAACAGACAGAGCCCTTTTACGATTTTATATATATAAAAGATTCCCTACACCGAAGGAGATTATTCGATTTGTATTAAATTTCCGCAATTTTCATTTATAGGGGTAAATCGGTATAAGTCGAACATTTGCGCTGCGGACTTCTTTGTAAATATTATTGAAGGGCACCGGGGGAGGGTCCGACATTACTCACGACAAAGAGTGACATTAGGCGCTAATATCAAACGGTCTGACGTCCCATCTGTTCATCCACTGGCACGTTACGAAACATATTCGGTATACCTTTTACTTAACATTATTCGTTCATTGGAAAATATATGAGTGAATGAATACACATTTTTGTGTACAAATGGGTTTCTCTATTTATATATTCTTCGTACTGTGTGGGTGTATGTGTGCGTTAAGGTAAAAGGCCTCTATCACATCTTTATGCTCAGCAATACAACTCTCGGATAAGTTTTGTATTATTGTGAATTATTCTTAAACAAAAAAAATTGTGTGTGTACTTATGTACACGCGTTAGAAGTTTTACTTCTTCGGCGTAATAAGATAAAAATATTTTTAAAAAGTTTATCTTTTGCCTTATTTTACATTTGTAGACAAAATGACACTAACCATAGAAAAAAGGTACTTAATACATTCAAAGTTTTATTATAATGCATTGTTTAGTTAAATAAAGTTTATTTAATATTTAAGGTACCTTTTTTTTTGAAAAACTAAAATGTTATCTATAGCTAACTTCATCATGTCAGTTTTTCGTGACGGTGTGCGCGCGCATCGTAAAAATTTACCCTCATCATTTTTTCCTAACGCGCCAAAAGGAGTATAACTTCAAAAGGGGGAGGTTACATAGTAAGCTCCATAATGTATAAACCGATTTTAAAAATTCTTCTAGAAGTTATACTTCTAGAAGATTAAGTTATGATTTAGTTATATGCAAGTGCGAATTTTCTCGTTACAATTTTTTTTTTGAAGTTATACTTCTTTTGGCGCGTTGGGAAAAAATTATGAGGGTAAATTTTTACGATGCGCGCGCACACCGTCACGAAAAACTGACATGATGAAGTTAGCTATAGATAACATTTTAGTTTTTCAAAAAAGGTACCAACAAAGTAAAAGTATGTTTGCGTGAGAACTGACAACTGTATACACAATATCTCTTTATTTCTATGGTTAGTGTCATTTTGTCTACAAATGTAAAATAAGGCAAAAGATAAAATTTTTAAAAAGATTTTTATCTTATTACACCGAAAAAGTATAACTTCTAACGCGTGTACATAAGTACACACACAACTTTTTATTATTTTTCAAGTAGGTATTACTTCTCCCATGCAAGTATATTCAATCATTTTTTTATTTGAAAAAGTGATTCCATTGCCAACAAGTCTGATCTGATCATGGAATCTTAGGGAAATCGATGAAAGTTCTAAGTGTCTGTGTACCTAGATGACCTAGATATTGAAATTTTACTAAATTGCTCTTATATTGGTAATATAATTTTCGATTTATAAGTATCTTCACGCCCATATCCCTGAAGAAGTAGGCACAACCAGGTCACCTACGACTAGCCGAAGACACTAAGTCCCACAATGTGGCAAGCTTATCGCTAACCGGGTACATCTGCAATCTCTTTTTATATTATCATATATTTTATCATTGTTTTTTTAGGTTATACATGATAATGTACAAATTTTCGTTTAGTTTGTCAATTTAACGTCATTGTGTCACCGTCTACGACATCGATTAGTCGGATCTTGATAAAATAAGCTCACTTTGAAAATATGACGTATCTGTTAGTTATTGGCTGAGCAATCGTTTAACAAATACACAAAAATCTCTGCCAGGCAACTGTGAAATAAGATGATATACTATACAATGGTTTTTCCTAAACCTATGTAAGTAATATTGAACTCGGAGATTGAACTATACGAACACGAATGACAGATATTGGATAAGTTACAGCATAGTCTGTCTTATTTAAACTTCTGCCTGCTATGGTATGGTAAGTACCTTCGGCTGCTTGTGAATGTCCTGGTTGTGCCTTCGCCTACCTTTTTGGAAATATGGACATAAAGATACTTACTTATTTTCTGAAATAGTTTGGATAATATTTCCTCTTACATATATGGCATATAGTTAGTTACATTTAGCTGGGAGGACATATATTTATTTAGGTTTTTTTTGTATACATACTATATTATATAGACATTTACTTTTGTATACACCAAGAATATCACAGAAGCATTGCTGACCTGTTTCCCCGTGTTGGTCCGGGCTCCTTTGCATAATAGACCATCTGCCTTCCTTGCCAGGCAGCTCGTAAACGGCGAGCATAGGCTTGCCGTCACTAACACCGTGACATCTGACTAGGTAGTAGATTTTCGCAGCGACTCGCCCGGATTGGTACCACCGCCTTACCCATTCCTGCCGCCATAACGTCATGACGTGCTCAGGTTTGGAGGGTAAGGTAGCCGGTAAACTTACTTTTGCTCGAGGCCTAACACCTCGACCTCAGGTTGGCAGCGCACCATTACCACCTTTGGTGTCTCTAGGCGGCGTGAATTTCTTACCATCAGGAAACCCGTCTGCTTGTTTGCCTTCCTATATCATATAAAAAAAAGAAATTAATACGCTTTTTTTTGAAGGATCTTAAGTCGTATTTGTTTATGGGCACTGGTTCCACAAAAGTGAAGTGCGGGATAAGAAATGTCTTCAGAATCGCACGGTGGTAGACAGCCATACATGAAGGTAATGATGGCAACGATACCTTAGACTCGGGAGCAACGTCCGATGGTTTAGTTTCAAAAACCAAAAGCCAATTTGGGCTGCTAATTGAACTCAATAATCTATCTTCGAAAAATTAATTAGAGTTATTAGTAGAACTAGAGCTAGAAATCGATTCCATTTGTAAAGTTTCTAAAGCATTTTATATTATGAAAAAAGGAGTTATAACATAGGCCTAAGAGATTTCATCATCTTGGCTACCAAGATTTGTTACCGTCATTTTCCCTGTCTAAATTTAACGACCAACGCATGCTACAAACAAATCCAATGAAATCGAATCGAATAAAAGCAAACGAAAAAAACCGTTTTATCTTACGTTTGCTAGACCTACATAAACATAAGATAATCAGCCTAGACCGCGCGCACGAACAACCTCAACTTTATTTTACCAATAAACACACCCTCATTAAGAGTCCCTCTTGAGATGTCTTTTATTGATTTTTTCTGTTTCTTTGTTTTTTGTTGCGTATAGGCAAATAGCCATATTTCTTATATAAGAGACATAAGAAATACACATTGCGTGTTTTGAAAAATGTTACTGGCGCAGTGCCATCCTGCGGTTGCGGTATGATGCATCTTGCATGAGTAAGCTCATAGACCAAGCAGTCAGGCACCTTGTTTTAGCAATAGTGTAAGTGATAATCGAAATGACACTCATTGGTGCTTAGAGCATACTTTTAAAGTTATTATTTCAGCACTAAAGAACATCAGCAGATATTACAAAACAGTCAATCGACCGAGTCTGTTTGACTGACTGTTTGCGATAAACTCGAAATCTACTGAACAGTTTTTATATGATTCTCGCCGATAGATAAAGTAATTCCCGAAAATAGTTAAGATGTATAATTATTTAGGCATCTAAGTTAATCGATTGAAATATGATGATGTTGGTTAAACATGTCGGAAATGTTTATGCCCATTGAAAGCTTTTACCGAGTTGTAACAAACCATTGTATGATGAGGTTCTTCTGGTTTTTAGCGTAACAAAAAGTCCGTGATGATATTTGTCTATGTTTTAGCTATTTTTTGTTTAAAAAAATTGACGCTTAGAATGTGGCAAGTATATGTTTACACGGATACAATATTAAACTTTATCAAATTAAATACACTAGTGGTCCGAAATTCGACTATAATAAATTTTAATATCTTCTTGATAAGAAAGCCATCTTCATCTGTGATATTTTATCGTTATCATCAATATATTTGTTTGTGTGTGTCAAATGCATGGTAGTGTAAGTAATGATTTGTGTATTGATTTAATGAAATTTATAAGCAATGTTATTGAAAAAAATAGCGTTCTACACTTTTCCTACACATAAACTACAAGTGTGCCAAATTTTATGCTCCTGCGTCCGCGCAATTTTCATAAAAAGGGGGCCAAAATTTTGGCATCACGTATTAATAAATAGATTATTTACATTAAGCTTTTATAGCACAATACGTATTACCATCGAAATTACAATTGATACTAAGATGGCCTGTTCCGATGCCTACGTACATAACATGAGTAAATATACCAAATTACTTAAATATTTTTTTTGCAATTCCATCGATTTTGTTTTAGTACAGTATTTTTCTTTTTCTTCGGTACTGGTTTTTAGTTATTTCCCATAGCGAAATCTTGAAGTTTTTTGTTAATAATTATACCTCTCATATCTCCCGAGGGAAGCCGAACAAGGTCATAAAAATAAATAAATATTAATGGACAAGTTACACAAATCTAACCCCAAAAGTAAGCAAATTATATGTTTGTGTCATGGATGTTAGTCAACGATACTTAAATAGATACCAGAAAAATTTAATAAACACCCAGACCCGGAAATGCAGACACCTAAATGTTTATCACACAAATGCGTGCCCCGTCGGGAAACGAACCCATGTCTCGCGATTGGTGGCGACCTAACTACACTTAGGCGTGTACGCTAGCCACTCGACCAACGAGGCGGTCTGTCCTGTTAGATCAGTTACAAACACATTTCTTAACTATCTTTAACCAGTGTGACCTAAGAGTTCTTCTCCCGGCCTGACAAAAACTGCCGGTATTTTAATTTTAGAGTTGAAAGCTCATTTATATGGCACTTAAGGTGGTAATGTTTCCTTGCAAACCTAAGACTGGGGTCTAAACAGTATATAAGAGTAACAAGAGTAGAGTACAGTAAATAATGAGTGAGCAACTTTCCCAGCTGTTTTACCCGTTCAGTAGGTTAACTCTCGACAATTGATTTCATGCATATTGGAAATTTGAATCGGATTTGACATTTTAGGTACTCTGGAACACAGTAATGACGGATGATTAACATTTAGTTACAACAAAATTCAATGAATCGGATAAAATCATTATTAATTAAACTTTAAAAATTCGCTAGTATTGTCACAGTATAAAGAACTGTGGTATTGTGTTCAAGAGTACCTAAAGTGACAGATCTAATTCCAATTTCCAATATTGCACTTATCGAGATTCAAGAGTAACCCTACAGACTGAAGAGCGAGAAAGGCGGTAATATCAATCAAAATCATCGCAAAATAAAACTTAATCACTCCGTCTCTAACGATCCTATGAATGCTTATGGAATTCATTATGGAGACGAAATTATGCCGACATAAATAAAAAGCAATTTTCTTATTTTATCTCCCATTTAGACGCTTTATAAAACAAACAACGGCTCTCAATCAACAAGATAACGACCATAACTGTTTGAAAATCACGGAACAGAATAAAACGCCGCGCCCCATGTGAGAGCTGCGATCGCAAATTTGCTATATCAATAAAACGAATTCGAATACCTCGAAAGAGGAATTTTAAAGCCTTTGAAGTGCACAAACGTTTTTAAAAGATTTTATATAATCTCTGTCTAGACTGATATTGAACTTCTTTCATCTTGAGTAGTATCATTTAGAAGTTCAAAGCAGTATTGATTCCTCAATAATAAAAAACGTATTCTTTTAATAATAAATAAAGTATAAGTACCTATTTTTTTACTTGCCACTTTCTATGGAACAGCCAAGGACTTGAATTAAAAGCTTGAAAAGCTTAAGGGAAAAAAAATGTTTAAAAGGCAGCCGTAAAAGTGGAACCGGTTGTCTAATTTTTAACCGATTTCGTGAAAAGGAGGAGGTTGTATTTTCCACTCCTATATTTTTCATGTATGTTAATAGATTTCTCTGTTATTTATGAACCGATATTTAAAAAAAATATTTCTTTTTATTTTCAAGAACGTACTTATAACATGTCATTGCCACAAAGTCTGGATCGGATCAGGGCACCCGAAGGAAGTAGATGAAAATTATTAAGTATTTGTATACTTGGAGGGCATAATAAAGAAGTCAAACTGCAAAAACCTACTAAGACTCCAAGAAGTCGGTTTTTTGCAGCTTTACTGCTTGAAATTATGAATTCACACCAAAAATATAATAACAGAAAAACATTGCAAATCTACCCTTCCATGTACATATCTAATGTTATTTTTTATTAACTTTAGTCATCCCATCAAACGAGAACGGATGAAACATTTTCACTAGTTATTTTTTAATGTGTTCATTATTGCCGGGAATAGGTTCTTATCGAGGCAAATTGCAAAGAAAATGCAAAAAATATTTAACATACAAATTGTACTTTTTTTTGTACCATACAAATTATTAGTAGCTGTGTTAATGTCAAACGAGTTTTCGCTGTTAGCTTCAAATTTATAAGCTATTATAAAAAAAAAATTAAAACTAGCAAGTCACGTGAATGCTTCGACATCAAAATCGAAGAAACAAAACGGCTCTACTGGGCCCGGTTACGGAATATTTTGTGAGGCGTAACGTCACATGAACCTCAAATATCTGCATATCAACTCTTGTAACCAAAAAACTAATTTAAATAAAAAAAACGCTAAACTTTTTGTACTACAATTGCAAGATTCAAAAAGTCTCAACAAAAACAAACTAAACAACTCGATCTCGGCCGCCTTTAAAGAATACACTTAAACTAATTGCTTTCAAACTTGCAGTCCCCCAGATCGTGACAAACTATACCTAAGTGTTAGAGTTTTAATACCTCTCGTCCTAATTGGTACTGTCACAAAATATAGACAGGTAGTATTCCTATTCCTACCGCCATAACGTCTGCCAGCTTATTAAGGTGGCCCGTTTTAAGTTCTGGAGAGTAAGCTGCCAGTTTACACATTCAAGAAAGAGGCTGAACTCACCAGCCTTAAGTTTGCAATGCACCTTATGAGTCTATAAGCAACGTGTTTTTATAGTCATAAGTGCCTTTTGAACTAATATAAAAATTAAAAATATACATTGACCCCACAAACTAACTGATTGTAGCGTAACAAGCTAATAATAAATTTGATCACGGCATCATAAGATTAGACAAATGTATATTGATATTTAATTATTGTTTTAGTATCAAAACATAATATTTTCAAAACATGCAATACCTATATAATAACAGCGTTAGAGCTCGTGGCATGATATCATTAAATCCTAACTTGAATAAGAATGGATAAAAACTTTGTCAGAAGAACAATCAGTCTGTATCAAAATTAGTACCTTATTAAACATTTGATTGTTAGCTATTATAAGTCACTAAATAAGTATTCGTTAAGAGAGTCCATAAAGCAGAATTAGAAACCCAAATAGGCGGTGATGTCATTTTAATAAAATGATAGTCCAGAATGCTTTGAAATTGTTATGTTATTGAACGTTAAATACTTGTAAGCCTTGTTTATTCGTTATTGTGCACCTAGAC